>JACEIK010007105.1:8114-44323 GCA_018107945.1 Datura stramonium
CACTAGGATTAATTTTTCAAGGTAGGTAAAACGAGGGATAAAACTTGGTTCATACAAAGGAATGCCTAAATCATCTCCTACAATTCACATCCTTCATTTCATTTCATACACACACCAGACAAGTTCTAGACAATCCACAATAGCATGGAATACTCAAAAACCTTACACTCATGGCACATGCTCAATTCAAGACATATTCAACAGACTCTTGCTCAGCTAATCACAAGAATTCAAACATTAAGCTTCAATCATATTGAGTCAAATTCAAGAGCCTAAGTGTCTCAAACAAAGTTATACACTTGCATGCTTCAATGGCAATACGCCAATTCAAGACATATTCAATGTGACTTGCTCGCCTAATCACAAGAATTAAACATTAAGCTTCAACCCATTGAAGCACCCAAGAGCCTAAGTGTCTCAAAATAAAGTTATACACTCTGCATGCTTCAACACTATGACATACTTGCATCTTACAATCATTTATAGCACATAACAAGAATATCAAGCCATCATTAGCTACGGTTTCAAAAACCCGACATCTATCGACTAATTTTTCCTCAAGACGGCCGCCATCCATCCATCAAGTGTCACCCAACCCGCCACTGAAAAACATTATATACAGACAATAAATAAAATAAAATAAAATTTTATTCTTCGGTCTCAAAGACCCCGTCAAAAGAACCGAGAAGAAAAAACCAACGGTGATGAATTCATGGACACCAAAATGTTTTTTTTTTCAAATTTTTCTCATTTTATCACACAAGCATTACATTCACCAACAATTTGTTAAGCACAAAAAGTTTTAAATTTCCCTTGAAATTTCCCCTCACCCCACATTTGTAATATGCAGTCCTCATAGCATCAAAGTAACATTTCAAGAGGGTGAGAAATACTCCCCGAGGCCTTTAGGCCTAGCCAGCATGTTTTTCCATAATTTGCAATGCCGGGTGGTCGACCCACACTTTTCCTCTTCCATGCTTCTTTGCTCTCCTCTCGAGGGTACCTTAATTTCCTCCACTCGTGTCAATTTTCTCCACCAAAACAATAAACAAAAAAGAAAATAATGAAATCAAAACAAAATCAAAATTACAACTTCACTGAGGTACCTCAAGGTTTCCTAAGAAAGCGCCTTATTTTACGTCATGGCACGACGCGACCGCCTTTCGTATCCTCATACCTGATTCTCTTTCGAGAACCATCTCCTTTCTTCGTTGTTTAGAGGAAAATGATGCCTCCACTTTGTTCCTCCTTTTCTCCAACTTTTCCACTCTGAAGTCCTTTTATCGACTTGGCCGAACACTTGACACGCCTTGGCCATGCACCGCACCTCCACCCCACACTCCTCCGCCAACACACTAACTTGACAAAGGTTTCGTAGTGTGCGGAATGGTTTTATTTATTGGTAGACACAGAAGGTTTCTTCTCTCACCCTCATTTTCGTGGTCCTTTCTTTCAAGTCGATCACAAATTTCCCTATGGCCAAGAATGGCCGCCCCAAGATTAGGGGTACTGTCATCAACCCGAAAATCTAAACACAAAATCACATAATAAATTTACCTACTTTGGATGAGAAGGTCCTCTACGATTCCATCAGTGTCACTCGCGACTCTGTCGCCCAACCGCAAAGATCAACCTGCTCATTTCTGCCCAAACCCAAGGTGTTGAGCCAAGGATAGGGGCATTAGATTGACTCGTCGCCCCTAAATCACACAAAGCTCGAAGGCCTCTCAGTTTTACCAATTTGTATGGGGGAGGGTAAACTCCCTGGTCTTTGGAGCTTTTTTGGCATTTTGCTCAATACCCCGGTGACCGCACTCCTCGCCGTTGCCACTTGCCCAATCCCCAATCTAACTTTGTTCATCACATCCTTCAAGTATTTAGCATACTTGGGCATTCCCCGCAAGACATCAATAAGAGGCAAATTTATGTGAAGTTCTTTGAAACTCTCAAAGAACTTTTGAAACATTCCTCCTCCGCTCTTTCTTAGTCTCGAGGGAAGGGTGGTGGTGGTCTTTGTGCCGGGCCGCAATGAAGATTGCACATCTTGTTGCCCAAGACTCGACTTGCCCAGCACGGTGTGGATGGCCCCGGTCTTACCAACCCGGCCGCACCTCCTTTCTCAACTCTTTAGAACCGCACGCCACCGCCTTCCGTCGCAAGATCGATGGCATTGATCTCGCCGGGGGCTAGGATTCAAGGCTGTAATCCTCGCGGCCTCATATATTTTGAGCAACTGTTATTTGACCCACTTGCTTTTCAAGATTGCGGGTGGCTACTTGCTGATTCATTAAGTTCGTTGCCATCTCGCTCGATTTTTTCGTTAATCGGAGCTGGCCTCCATAATTTTCTGCAGTTGTTTCCTTAAAGTACACAATATGCCCATCAATCGCCTATTCTCGCCGATACCGATGTTGCCGAGGTTGCATGTACCCTGCTTTTGATTTCCACCCCAAAAAGAATTTGGGTGGCCCTGCCAATTTCTGTTGGAGTTGTTTCCGAAAATTTCCGATTCCTTTGCACATTACCAACAAAATTGACTAATTCCGAATTGGCTCCACAAGATTCCTCGCGCAGCTCCATTATTACCACAAATTTCACACCAACTAAAGAACTGTTGAACGGGCATTAACCTCGCCTCGGTGTTGGTGCATACTCGCCTTATTGAACTGAATCATTTGATGTTGGAACGGTTAACCGTGCCGCCAAGGCATTCAAACCATCTCGCTTCGTCAACCCTAGTCTTCTTCCCCGCTCTTGTTGACTCGTTGTGCCACTCGATTTCCTTGTGCAATTGCTCAACAAAGTGTACATCTCATCGTATGTCTTCTCCAAGGCTTGCCCACCTAATGCAGAATCTAACAAGATTTTTGTGTGAGGATCTAGACTTTCTACAAGGTATGGGCCAACACTTGATTTGATTGCCGATGATGGGGACAGCTTCTCAACAATGACTCGAATCTTCCCAAGCCATATATAAGTTCTCATCGTGCTTCTGCTTGAAACCGAGTATCTCACTTGCAACTTTGGCAGCCTTTGCCTGGCTATGGAAAGAACTGATAAGGAACTTCCTAGCCAAGTCATTCCTTGAAGTTATGGAGTTCGGTGGCTCACTTTCAACCATTTTTTCACCTCCCAACAATGAAAAATGGGAAGAGTACCACCTACATAATCGCGGACACGCTATGTAGGGACAAACGTGTTACCAATTCCCAAAAGCTCGTAAGTGGCCGCTAAGGGAACCATGTGTACATTCCAAGAATTGACCACTAGAATGTAATAGCCTGCACTATATTCGTTTAAGCTCAAAGTTCCCTCCAGTTCAAGCCATTTGATACTAGAGAGCCAAGCATTCGTCGCCGCTGGGATCGCCACTTCGCGAACCGGTCTTGCCGCCATTGCTTCCCGATGACAAAATGTTCTTGCCCCGCGGGTGGTTGTTGTTGTACCTTTTCTTGAAGTCTCTTCAACTTTTGCTCTAGAGCTACTCTCCTTTGCAAACAATTTGACGCTCACCAAGCAACTGCCCAATAAGCTCTCTATTACTACCAAATTTCTAAGCAGTGACAACCTCGTCACCTAATTAGACAAAATACTAAGACTGAAGTTTCTCAACACTTAAGGAAAAATTTAAAAACTTACAAAAATTAGATAAGTTATCAAAACTTCGCCTAGTCCCCGGCAACGGCGCTAAAACTGACGCCACCCGCATCGAGTGCCAATAATTTACTCACTCTTTTCACATCGAAGGCCCGGGCACTGGGTATGTCGCGGTAAGTAGTATAGTGGTTTTTTTAAGAACCGGATTGTCGAACCCATGTGATTGGACCCATTCCTCTAACTATCCATTTCTAAAGGTGATCTTAAATATCTAGTGTTGGTGATAGACATTTTCGATTGAGATAAATTAAGTCTAGTTTGGGTCAACGTAAATGTTCAAAGTACCTAGGAGCAACATAGAGTTAAAACCGTATAATCATGCAATAATACGATTTGCAATGGAATAAGCTCTAAACTATCAATTGTTATTTCACATAACTGGAATTGCATGTTCATGGTCTTTCGAGCCTCTAAACACGGCAATCTAGCCTCACGCATCATTGTGAGCGAGAGTTTAATTTTTCGCGCGGCAATCAATTATAAGCCGTGGGCTTACGTAAACGATTGGGACTTTCGTGCGTCTAACCATTTAACTCAACTTGTTCTACAACTACTTTTCGAGTGGTGATGTGACATCCAAGTTGGTCTTTCATAAACTCTCGTAACAACCAAGCACGTGTTAGGTATATTTATCCAAACACCTAATCTCTCCCGAGATTACTATCATGCCCTCACATTCTCATGTCCCGACCTAGGTAATGCTCTCTCAAGCTATCACCCAAATTGAATAATGATTTTTTAAAAAAATACCATATATTTACATTGATGAATTTTGAAATTAAAAAATAAAATCAATAACTTAATTCCAAAACACTATCATAAAATCACAATCATAATTCATGGCTTCAACCCTAGAGGAAGGGTTCTAACCCATTCATGTTCGTACAACTACTTGCTACTACTATTAATCTAATCCTAAACTACATACTTACACGATATTGGTAGATGAGAAGGGAATTTGACAAACGCTAGCTGAGTTCTCCCACTTCTCCTTCACTCAAAGTGCTTTTCCTCTTAATAAAATCGTGACCAAACGGAATTAGAGCTAAGTGGTCCTATTTATAGTAAAATGGAGAACGTGCGACTTGGCCTGTCGTGGAACGCATTCCGGTCACGGAGTGTGGTCGCGGAGCACCGCTCCGTGACACGAGGCATCGCGAAAGCTCACCGAACAACACCGAAAATCAGCTCTAAGTCACATTCGCCGCATCGGGTACAAGTGGGCACGCCGGCCAAGGGGGCCGCTGCCTCCTCCTTGTCAGCGGCACTGGCCCGTCGTGGCACGTTGCCAACGTGTGGGCTGCTGTGGGCAGCCTGGCCCGTCGTGGGCACGCTGCCGACGCTGTTGTGGGCCGTTTTTGTGCCTCCTCTTTGCCGACGTTTGCGTGTTAATTCCGTTTTCCAAGCCTCTACATCACCAACGCATGGATTAGCCTCAAAAGTCATCAAACCTACAAAACAAAGGTTAACCATGTTGGTTAGCACATATCTTCACATTTATATAAAATCACATGAAAATGTATAAAATAGCTTAGACAACATGATCAATTTAAGGTTCAAAGCGTGACACGCATGCTATTTTTGCCCGTGGATCACCGGATCGAGACACGGAAAAAGAACCACGAGGCTCCAAGTCAACCCATGACATAAATATGATAACTAGAATCAACATAAATAAATGCGTAGATCTAAAATTTTAAATTGCGAAAGTCGAATCCAATAACATATGAACAACGAAAACATAATACCGATACGAAGCCGAATACATGCTATGTCCGATAAGCCTCTATAACCTCACGAGTTGATGGGACAAGACCAACTACCTCACCAATAACCCTAAAACTGAAAGTACTGATAACAAGCTGATAAGAAGGTCCTCGAAGGATGAGGACTCACCAATAGCTGAGAAATGCTAACTCTAAGAATCTGGCTAGCGGCGGGACTGAACCTGAATGGCTGAGCCTGTATTATGAAATGATACAACATAGAGTGTGCGGTCAGTACTTGAGATGTACTGAGTATGCAAGGTAAGTAAAACCGCTAAGTAAGTAAAACTGGAATCATGCATATCATAAAAAAACATATTCAAGATAAGATTCTAAGAGTAAGGCTTGCATGCTATTATCTAAAAACATGATTTAAACATGACTGAGTATCATAACTAATTCGAACAACCCAAAGCTGAAACTGATAATCATAAGTAAAAATGAACGTTGGGTCAAACCTGCTGAAAACATAATATCATGACTGACGAGCATGCATAAATGAAAATCATGAGGAACAATGCGAGACTCGTCATATAACCGACATTACCACGATAGAGCTTACGTGGTCTCGACTATTACACTCAAGTGGGCAGAGCCATCCAAAGCCTTGTCAGGGCTAAGGGCGTTCATGATATCGATATCAAGCTGAAGGCCTCTCGGGGGCAGGGAAAGCTCACAAGGGAGGTCCCAAATAATCTGAACATACCTACATTGGCATGTAGTTCTGAGGCACAGGGTTGACTGAACCCTTAGCCTACTCAGTGCTAGACACTACTCCCAAAAACGTGCATATGCTCTCCATTATTTTTCAACAACATTGAACCATAGTCTTGCGATGAAGCTGAATCATAATAATACATGCAAAATCTGAAAACATATCATGAGGAGCCTCGGCTCAACCATACCACAAGCTGAAAAGTAGGAGTCTAGACTCCAAAATCATGTAGTAAGCTATAACATGAAATTGAAGTAAATCATGAATTATACTTGATCGTATGGGCTTGCCCAAAACTTAGACATTCTTTGAAATAGATTCGATAGTCAAATTCATGAATATAACATGGGTAATTCGAAATCATACTTTCATCATACTTGCAAACATATATCATAATCTCAACTCTTCATGAACTTTTATAATTGGGCATCATAATTGTAAGACTTTGAAATCATAAATTTGTAACTGAAAATATTATAAAATATGCCCATGAATCTTAAAACAACATTGGAAACACGAATAGAATTTACCCATAATAGATTCCTAGAGAATTTAACAAATTGGGTTAAAACCCCATAGGTTCATCAACTTAGAATTTCATGAATTAGAAGAGGATTTGGGAATGGAAGTGAAGAAATACTCCCATTCATAACCCCACATACCTGGGTACTTTAAATTTCACAAACCCTCTTGACAACAAAGTGAAATGAGGAAGAACCTAGAGAATCTTCTAGTTTGATCTTCTATGGGCTCCTTAATCTTGCATGAATGGAAATGGGAAGGTTTAGAATTGGACCAGTATCGTTAAAACCCTTCTAACTGAGCTTAAAATGACGTAGTTTAGGACTTAGTAGCTTAGGAATTACAAAAAAGTCCTTAATAAATTTGTAGGAAAATCACACATTGGGATTGGATGAGTCGTTACCCATGACGACGACTTATTACCTGCTCCTGTCGCCAACACTGGAAACTTACACTTCCAGTCACCATGAGGGATACCACGACTCGTGATGTACCTAATGACTCGTGGTGGCACAGTCATTGGGACACTACCAAAAGTTTCAACATCCCTGCCATCTCCTAACCACGACCAACTCTACGACTCGTTGTCCTAACCATGAGTCGTGGCTTCTCTTGTGGTCAACCCCCAGACCACAAAATCTTATCCAAATACCCCTCCACTTCACGAGTCACTTAACGACTCGTGAAGTCTCCTAATAGTTCACTGGATGACTCATCCTGTGACTTGGTGCAAAATTTCTTGTTTTCTCCGCTTGAACCTTCGAATATGATCTTAGGGGCTTCTAGGGTATTAAACTAGGTATCAAAAATACGTGCCTCTGTAGGTATAGTTATGATAGGGGACCTCGCCAGAGAGTGTTTCCCCGCCCGAATGTGCTCAAGATTGATATCGCTCCTTTATCGTTCTTTGCCTTGGCAAGGATTAGGATTACTCTGCCAACTTGAGTGAGATAGTTTGGCATTATATGCTCATTCATGATAGTTTCGATTATGAGAATCTTCCATTGTTTCTCATTTTTAAGTTGTTCATGCTCAAGATTTATTATATCATGTTTTATTATATATTTGACACATTGATCAGTTTATGATCTTTTACTTATGATTTCAAATATGTTAAGCTATATCATTTTGCTTTCAATACCTTGGGTCATTATGCTTTAGTTTATAATGAATAACTCATGTTTATGACTATCTGACGATCATGATATTTGTATGTTGCGTTATTTATCCTACATACTCGGTATATTCAAAGTACTGAACATACTTTTGTGCTATATCATCTCATGATATAGGTTCAGATCATCCATCTTAGTCACGCCGCTAGATTCGATCTTGTCCGGCTTTAGTAGTGTTGGTGAGTCCTCATGATTCAAGGACATCAGTTTTGATACATATCCTTTTCTTATGACTTTCAGTTTCAGACTTTAGTGGAGCTAGTTGGGGGTTTGTCCCTTCAGCTCATCATATAACTAGAGGCTTTCAGACATGACGTATAGATATTTGGTTGTGTTGTCTTGTTGATTCAGTTCGTCGTATTACGATATCTTAGACTTTCTCTTATGCCTTATGTTGCTTTATGATTGTTCCACTTAGTTTATGCTCTGAATTATGTTATGCATGTGCCATGGGTTATCTTGAGTCATTCATGGTTTTAGGTCCCGTGTTTCAATCTGGATTTCATGCTGACAATTAACTTCACCTTATCCATAGAGTATCTCAACAAGTCTGTACACCATGGCCTAACCTCAAAAGCATCAAACTAATCCTCTAGAGATCTATATCTCCTACCATATAAAGCCTCGAATAGGGTCATCTGAATGCTAGAAAGATAACTACTATGTAAAAGGTATGAATTGGTCCCAATGACCTCCAAAGTCAATCACGCATGCCCACAACATATCATCAAGAACCTGAATGGTTCGCTCAGTCTGATCGTCCATTTGTGGGGGAAATATTGTGCTAAGCTCAACCTAAGTATCCAACTTCTTATTTATAGACATTCATAAATGAGATGTGAATTGAGTATCCTATTTTAAAATGATGAAAATATACACCCCATGCAAACAGACCATCTCCTAGATGTAAATTCTGTCCAATCTCTCTAAATTATAGGTAGTTTGAACTAAAACAAAATGAGCAAATTTGGTCAATTTATTCACAGTGACCCAAATAATATTGAACTTTCTCAAGGTTTGTGGTAGCCTTACCATGAAGTCCATAGCAATACACTCATACTTCCGCTCAGGTATAGGCATCCTTTTAGTTATACCACCTGGTTACTGGTACTCATACTTCACTTGTTGGCAATTCGATCATCTAGGAACATACTCCATAATATACCTCATCATCCTACACCACCAATAGTATTACTTTAAATCATGATACATTTTTGCTACTCCCGGATGAATAGAATATTTGGAACTGTGAGCCTCCTCCATGATCAACTTGGTCAATTCATCCACTCTCGGAACATAAACACGACACTTGATACTCAATATACCTTCTTGATCTAAAATTTCTTCCTTGGCTCACCCCTTAACAACTTAGCTCGTATCAGACACAATTTCTCATCTTCGAACTATCGAGCCTTAATTTGCCCCATCAAAAGTAATTGTGCCTCAACACAAGTTAAAACCTTGGCAAGCTAAGAAAATGTCAAGTCTCACAAAGCTATTGGCCAAAGCCTGGACTTCCACAACCAAATGTCGCTCATTTACTCACAACATAGCTAATTTACCCATATTGTTCCCCTTCCGACTCAAGCCATCCACTACTATGTCAGCCTTTTCTGGAAGGTAAAGAATGGTCATATCATAATCCTTAAGAAATTTCAACCACTGTTGTTGCCTCAAATTGAAATACCTCTGGCTGAAAATATACTGAAGGTTGCAATGATTTGGGAAAACCTCACAATTTATTGCATAGAGATAGTGCCTCCAAATTCTCAAAAGAAATACTAAGCTGCCAACTCTAAATCATGAGTAGGATAGTTCTTCTTGTGAACCTTCAGTCTTCTCAATGCATAAGCTATCACATTATCTTCCTGCATCAATAGACATCCAAAACCAACTCGAGAAACATCACAATACATCGTAAAACCTTCAGCTTCCACAAGTAAGGTCAAAATAGGACCTAAAGTTATCAGGGTATTAAGTTTTTAGAAGCTGATCTTACAATCATCGGACCATTGAAAGTCACATTCTTCTGAGTCTACTTCGTTAATGGAGATGCAATAGAAGAAAAACCCTCTACAAACCATCGGTAGTAGCCTGCCAAATCCACAAAATTTTAATCTCTATTATTGAGGTGAGTCTAGCTCAATCCCGAACTACCTCTATCTTTTTCGGATAAACCATAATACCGTCCTTGCTCATTATGTGACTTAGAAATGCCACAAAGCTCAACCAGAACTCACGCTTCAAAAACTAGCTTACAACTGTTCATCCTTTAGAATCTAATGTATAATCCTCAAATTCCTCTTATGCTCCTCCCTGCTATAAGAATAAATCAGAATGTCATTAATAAAGACAATAACAAAGGAATCCAAGTAGGGTATAAATAAACCATTCATCAATTCCATAAATATTTTTGGTGCATTTTTCAAGCCAAAGGATATGACCAGAAGCTTATAATGACCATAATAGGTCCTGAAAGTTGTCTTAGGGACTTCCTCAGCTCCAATCCTCAATTGATAATAATCGAACCTCAAGTCAATATTATAAAACATAGAAGCATCCTAAAAAATAAAAAAAAATCATCAATGTGTGATATAGGGTACTTGTTCTTAATGATCACATTGTTCAATTGTTGATAATCAATGCACATTCTCATAGAGCAATCTTTCTTCTTCACAAACAACACAAGAGCACCCCAAAGGGAGACAATCAATCAAATAAAGCCCTTCCTTAATAAATTCTGATGATGTTCCTTAAAATTTTTTAGCTTTGTCGGAGCCATCTGATACTGGGGAATATAAATGGGTTGAGTGGCTAACTTAAAATCAATATCACGGTTAGTGGGGACACTTGGAAGGTGTCCCAAAAAGGCTTCTAGAAACACTCATTCCACAGGTACCACCAAAAAGGGAGTGTCGAAACTAGTATTAGACATAAGCCAAATAAGAAAGGCAACCCTTCTCAACCAACCATTAAACCTTCAAAAATGAGATCAGCTTTCTCGGATAATGAAATGGAGTACCCCTCTGCTCCAATATAGGGACACCTAACATGGCCAACATGACTATCTTAGTGTGCTCACATAATAAGGAGAAAGCCAATCCATACCTAAGATAATATTGATATCAACTATATCTAGAATAATCAAGCCAAACTCCTAGCCATACCCTATAAATATGACTACATAGGACCGGTACACCCAATCCACCACTAAAAAATCACCCACGGGAGTATAAACATATATATGCATAGATAGAGAATCACAATCATATCAAAGCTCGATGCGAAGTATGTAAACATATATGAGAACATGAATTTAGTATCAAATAAAATTGTAGGAGGTTGATGACATACTAGAACAATACCTATAATCACAACATCAAAGGCCTCAACCTTGGTCTACCAGGGAAATCATAATAATGGGCACGGTCGCCCTAAGTTTGGACAACTCCTTTGCCACTACCCCTGCACTCTATGCACCAACTCTACTAGTGTGCGAACCTCCTCGTCCTTTAGCTGACCATGTGTGAGCTTTAGATGGATGGAATTGTGTATTTTATTGTTAGACCCCACCATGTCGAGTATGATACAATCTCTCACAAGGTGATCTATGATGTGATGTTGGTTTACAGTACTTTCTGACGCCTAAAACTGGAAAATAAGCATGGTCTTAGGTGTGTTTATACGAATATGATGCACTTTTGGTTTGTTTTTAGGGAAATTAGGTGGTGGAGTTGAAATTTACAAAAAAAGTGAAAAGAATGCAGAAAAAGGGACAATTACAGACCTCAGTACAAGTCGTACAATCATGGTATGAGATGTACTAAGAGTCGTGGAAAAGTACAGAAGATGAGCTTAAGGCAAGGGCCAAATTACAACTCGTGGTACAAGCCGTACCATCCTGGTACAAGCCGTACTGAGAGTCGTAGAAAACTTTAGAAGAAGCTGCACTGGGTTAGTCTCCTGGTAAGGTAGCAACCAGGAATTGTGATACATATATATGACCCGTACTAAGGATCTGTGGTAATATTTAGAAGGATTGAGGAATGGCAGATCTCAAGGTACGAGAGGCAGTCACAAGGCATAGAAGAAAGGTACGAGTCATAACAAGACACTCGTGAAATTATTCAGAGGATATTAGAACTCTCAGATACAGACCACGATAGAATTGTACGACTCGTAAAATCAATGTACGAGTCGTACCAAGTTCCAACACTTAGCCAGATTCAGAGTTGCCAGACATTGTACGAATAGAGGTATGACCTGTACAATTATGGTATGAGTCATAGGTGAAGGCGACGATAGTTTACTAGTTTCCCTGTTAATTTAGGAAATGTTTCTGATTATTTGTATAAATACTTTTCTAGGTTATTTTTGTTAAGGAGAGAACAAAATTTGATTCTTTTGACAAGTATTCGACTTTTGCGAATATTGAGAACAACTTTTTAGAGAGTTTCTTGTATTGATTCTTCCATTGTTCTTGAGTTGTTCCTCATTGATTTTTTGCAATAATCAATTGGGTTTACTGTTCAATAATCATTGTAAGTTCTAAATTATGTTTTTGTCTATGAATGCTAATTATTTTATTACAATCATGAGAGGCTAAAACCTCCACAACTAGGGTTGTGGGAACCGTAGTGAATTAACAAACTAGAGTTTGCACAAAGTGATTCTAAGACAATGCTAATGCTTGTATTGTATTCTCTTCAATTCTAAATGTTTTTTAACGAAGTGTAACATTAGGACTTTCCCAAATTCTCTACTTGCTTGAATCTAGAGAGGTAGAGATTAGGAAAAGAGAATAACAACAAAGCCTTGAAATTTATGATTCATTTTATGACTTGAGTTGTAGTCTCAGGATAGTTAGTTTGGAACAAATTGATAACTGTTAAAGTGAAATCACTCGAGAAACCTAATTCGGTAATTGAGTATTGTCATCCAATAGGGACGAACCAGTCGTTTGGATGAACCTATGTTATCAGTTCTATGAGTCAAGCATTGGGATAGATCACAAGTGTAAAGTCCGAAGTAGTTATGAACCCATGGGGAGAACTTCCCTAGTTAATTGCATTATCTTGATAACAATCCAATTATCAATACTGTTACGTGTTTACTTTCTTACAAAACCACTCTTTAGGAAATAACAGACTTAAAAGTTTAAATACTAGTGTTATTCTATATCTTGACCATATTTCCTGTAGGATCGACCCCAACTTAGTTGGGTTCTTTATTGACAATGTCCGCATCATACTTTTATAGGAGTGTGATTTGAGCGTTATCAATCTGTACCTTCACACTTAAAACATACTTTAACAGTAGTAGAGCTGCTGAGGTGGTCTAGAAGAACCTAAATTCCTACCACAATTAGAAGATCTAATATGAGAGTCTTGAGAGAACCATCCTGAGTAACCACTCTTTGATGCCTGAAATGTGCCTGAACTATCCGACTGTACTAAGAAAAATAACCCTTACCCGAGAATCCTCTGCCTTTAGATGAGGTACCACTAAACTATCAGTCCTATGAATCTGTCTTATCGTCGCCTCCTTAGGCTTGACTAATCATCTCAATATCCTTCACATGATCTATGACCTATTGGAAAAAATCTTTAGAAGATACCAACTGAGCAGTAGCTAGATGAATTGAAATGATTAAAACCTTAACAAACCTCTAAATATTTTCTACCTCAGTAGGAAGTATCATCAATTGCATAGTGAACTGACATGTAAACTCACCTCATACTTAGTAATTGACATTATTCCTTAATGAAGCTCCTCAAACTGGTCCCTCTTACTCTCTCTCAAACTATGAGGAAACAAACTTATCTAAGAAGATCTCTAAAAATTGAGCCTAAGTCAAAGGAGGCAAACAAACTGGTCTCCAATCAAAAGAGGATATCCACCACTACTTGGCGGGTCCGACTATTTGAAAACTAGTACAATATACCCCATGCAACTTCATTAGCTTGAGGTTATGCAACCTCAGCTAACCAAAAACTCATAAGTATCCCCCTCAGGATCTCTAATGAAATGGGAAGGACACATCCTGAAGGGATCAAACATCTTATGCTTCTCCATAGACATAAATGCCCTAGCCACCAGAAAGGGACACCTATACAGGGAGCCGCAGTAGTAACTAATTAATCCCCAATAATATGAAGTCTTGAAACTAGAAGATGATCGGGTGTCTATATCCCGACTTAAGTGTGAGAACCCTCTAGTGTAGCATACAAATATCCCACCTAGGATATACCCATAAGAAAGTTTAAAATACAGACCATAATATCCTTTAACATCGGTGAAGAAACAAAATCATGCAGTTCTTGAGTTGGTCCCATCTTCTCAGCTTGGTAAGTCTTATCCTCAAACTCTATTTCTAGCTCAGGATATGCATCTCTCGCACGACCATGAACATATGTTGTAGCTTGATCCATATGACCCATTGGGAATTTGTGATGTCCATATATTATGTGAAAGTGCTGACCCAATCCAGAGGATTATCATCCAATAATAATACTATGCAGATGCGCACCCAATCCGGGGGCTTATGATCCTTCATGCATGAGCATAAATGATCATCTTCCAGTTTGACTGCCATGAATACACCAACAACAAATATACTATGTAGGAAATACATCTAAGATACTCAACATCACATAGATACAATCAACCATGTCAATCCACCCTGATAGTCAAAAACCTCATCACCTCCCCCAAAATAATTTCCCATTGGGCATAACATATGATACAATAGTGTAATATCTATGAGATGTCATTTAAGAGCATGATAATCAAGTGCAAGCATAGGACACATAAACAATATATGAGAGATTCTCTTAATAGATCATTTCATCAATGTGTGAGATATAAGGAGTAATAAGTAAAACAAGAAGTCAATAATACCACAGATCGATTAACATATTAGGGATCATGCTTTAGCACCTACTAATATCGCCAATCAATCATAAACTATATATTTTATAAAAAAAGTACCTATGATATATTAAATCGGTACCCACATAAGTACTCATCATCTTACTTATACAAGACCCTCATTTCGCTCTTCCCTTATTAATTTATTATTTATCAACAAAATACTTTAGTACAATCTAGAAAGTCTCAACTTACTTAGATCCAAAGAATGGATGATGAAAAGATAACTTTTCCCTTCCTTAAAGCCTCTGGATGATGTCAATCTATTCAAATATGTAATCTACATAAGCACATGAGTCCATAGATAAGATACCCATATTGCTATACTTCTATCCTGGATCCAAAAACTCAACCCGAGGTCAAAACTATAATTTCATCATTAAATCAACTTACCAATAGAGAAAAAAACAATATTTGTAGATCTAGGGGGAATATCCTCAATTTCTACCACTCAAACACAAATTATAAAGATAATTTATCAAATGAAATAATGAAAAAAATATCAAAATCAAGGTTAGAATCTTGCCCCCGACAACAGGGGGTTGCTTGAATGATAAACACCCTCCATATCTAACCCTATAGTTGTGGGTTCAAGTCACCTCGAGAACAAAAAGGTGGGAGCCCTTAGGAAGGGGTTAATAAAATTTACCTCCTAGCCAAATCATGAAGATTCCCTATGAAATTACCCAAATTCGTAGTCTCAAGCTCCCAAAATTGAGTTATCAACAATGTAATTGAAAAGAGGAAATAAAATAGGTTTTGTCCAGGTATTGCATAAAAGCGGAAAACTATCGCAAGTGCGACGATCCTCCTGTAGAAAATATCTCGTAGAAGTAGAACTCTATAGCCTAGTCTAACCTCATGGAAGCAAAAACACGTTGGAGTTGTTCTCTGGCTGGTGTAGTCATCTTTCGCCTCGCGTATGCAAAAAATCTTCACAGGAGGCAATCTCTACGGACCCACCCCAACTTTACATAAGTGAGGTTCTTTCTCAAGTTGTGGAAGTATAGTTGCAGGTGCCTTCGAACCAGAACAATTGAGTCCAACAACCAACATGAGAAATTCCAACTTTATTTTAACATCTAAACTCATCTAAGACCCCCCTTTCCTACAAAAACCAATAGTTTCATACCACTCCTAAAACACATTTCAAACTTGTTATTGTCAAATCACCAATCTGAGACATTCTTAACAAAATATTGATCATGGTCAACTTAAAATTTTAAGTTAACTAGAATTCAAACCAACAACTTAAACTGCTCTTAGTCTATTGGGATTCATGCAAAGTATGTGATTAAGTCATTAATCACCCTCCAAATCTAATAGATCCCCCTAAAACTCAATTTTAACCCCGTTAACACAAAATATTGATTTTGGTCAAATTATCCATTTCAAAACTTTTAAAAATAGAATTTCTTCTATGATTGGCATTTGATCATGTTAGAAACCTTGCCACTCACTCACGCAAGTAATAAATAGCATAATAAGGATATGGGAAAAGTCAAATAGGGAAAATTAGGCCTAATAAATAAGATCGTTATATACATTTTGAATGTTAAAGGAAATTTCATGTCCACATGTTATTTATGCATTCTATCACAATGGAGAAGAATCAGAGGATTATGTGGAGTGTTGGTATAAAAGAGACACCTTCCTAAAAGCTTATAAGTATTGCATTCAGCCAATTCACAATAAAAAAATGTGGCATGAGAAAAATAATCCTATAATTGAGCCACCAAATAAGAAACTAATGTCAAGCAAACCAAAGAGATGCAAAAGAAGAGAAAAGATCGAACCAAGAGAAAAATATGGTAAAGCTACCAAGTTTCGAGTTAAGATGGTATGTTGAACTTGCCATTAGACGGGTCTCAACAAAAAAAGGATACAAAGCAGGGTCATTGTACAATTGTCTATTTTTTGTTAGTTAACTTTAATATGCTTTTTTTTGTTACATGCAAAGAATCAAAATGGAGTTTCAACAAACATGAGACAGTCAAGTAAAATTGTTATTGCTCCTATGTCTAATGTACAATCAACTACTTTTGTTGTTCCTATGACTAGTAATCCATCTTCGATTTGTGATGATACACCAAGAATTGGAAAAAATTAACTCAAATCTGCTAATGTTGTGGTTGGAACAGGGAGAGGGAGGGGTAGAGGCAGAGAAAGTGCTACAAAAAATGCTTTAGGTGATTTTGCCACATCTACGTGTGTTTGTACTAAAAGATTAAATGTGTAGGGATATATATGTATATGTATATGTCATAATCTAGATATTGAACGTACATTGAATACTGATGTCCCAGTGTGTATGTCAGTAACACCATATTGCACTAAATTTAAATTTACTTAAATATTGTAGCAAGAAATATTAAGTGAAAGAGTTCTAACAACTAGGACTATAAAAATGTTGCTGAAGCTAATATCGATCTTCGTTTTCAACCTCATGTTCTCAAATGGAATGTCAAGAAGGCTGTCACCATTGCCCAACTTTAACAACATAGAAATATTATTACCAGTATCATAACAAAGTTGGAAAATGCTACTTTATGAAATAATAGAGTGACCAAGTGAAATGAATCTATTATGACACTTTTGAAATAAGTTAAAGATAGACTTATGTTAATTAAGTGTTTCTACACATAGGGATGGCAATAAAGCGGGACGAGGCAGGTTAAATCCCCTACTAAAATTTTTCTTGTCCTATCCTGTCCCGTTTAAGTCACTACCCTATTTAGGTCTTGCTCTATCCTGGACCGTTTAGCGCTTTATTTACATCTTCTTTATTTTTTTAATTAAAATTAAATACCTCTTATCATTTTACGTCATTTAAAACTTCTTTCTTAGTTTTGATAGTTTTCAAATTTATTAGTTCTATTTTCAAATTTAGATCACCAACTATTAGAAAATGAAAGTACCATGAGTAAAAGAAAAAAAATCTAAGAAGTTGCAGAAGAACTGACCCACAAGAACTGACCCACAAGAATTAACTTTATAACATATGTATTATCTCACAGGAATTCAAATTTAAAAAGGTGCGGTCAAAGTTACTAAAATTTTCTTGTAACATGGCTATTAGTAAAAAATAAGATGAGATAACAAAAATTATTTAATTTTTCACTGGCAATGAGCTTTGACCCAACAAGAAAATAAAATTGAAAAGAAAAATTGAAATAATTGCATAAATGAAAGGCACTAGCAGTGAGCTTTAATTGCTTCACCCTATTTAATATTTTAAATTTAAGAGTTTTGGCCTGTCTGTCTTGCCCCATCCTGTTTAACACATGCTCTGCCATTTTTCGTTTAACCTTTGCCCTACCTTGCGGCCCCGCCCTATCTCGTTGTCATTCCTATCTACACAATTTTTTTGTTCTTAAATTTTGTCCTTTAACTTTAATTATTTTTGGTGATTAGAAAGTAACTCTTTTCAAACTTCTATTTTGAGCTTTAATTGTATAATTTAAACCTCTATCTCATATTTTTTTGAATGTTGCCAATTACAAGTTTGAGCTTTTGTAACAAATATTGTATAAATTAAATGGAGCCTTATATTTCAAGAGAAATATGTCAATCTTGATATTTAAAGATAAGATCTTGATCATTTTATGATATGTACTCTTTTAGCGGTAGGAGGTTAATTTTATTATCAATATTGATATTTAAAGACAAGCAATTCTAATTTTTCTTATATATATATTCATTGAAATATTGATTACAAAGGACCAACTATATCCAACTAAATGAATCAACTAAGTCCAAATTGCAGAATTACATAAAAAAAACACCTAATAAATAAGATAATATAATATTCAAAAGTCCTGACAATATTATCTTACATGATAAGTCACTATATTAAGATAAGAGCACCTAGAACAAATCAGCACTTCTTTAGGTTTTTCACTTCATGCGCTTTTTCACTTCATGCGCTTTTTCACTTCATGCACTTTGAATTGATTTAGTAAGCCCCAAATAATCCTCTAAGCTTGATTAGATATATACTCATCATATTACATAAAATTTGAAATAACTTAAAAGAAAACAAAAAGTAAAATAAAATAAAATCAGTACTTACTCATTCATATTCACAACCATAAAATCTTCGATCAATGTTATTTGGAGGCCAAGAAGTCTCAATACTATTTTTCTTACATAACGACAAAAAACATTCCTATTACCTAATCTCATCTTCAACTTATTTGGAGATCAAGAAAGAGAGGTAAATTCTTTACATTGAGGGAGGGGTCAAACAAAGCACATGGTATGACCTTTGAAACTTATGGCTTCAATGGTGTTTTAGCGATGAAGAAGAATGGGACTAGGTCTTATTTATAATTGGGAATTAAAGAGGGTATGGGTTATATATAAAGAGTTTTTTATTTCTGTTATTTTCTGACTCAAGAATTTTAAAAATTCTTTCAGACGCTCATCCCAAAGCTCTCGACACACCAGTTGCCAGGATGGACAAATGTGTTTTAAAAAATAAACTTTGGACGAGTTTAAGTATCTACCTGGTCACTCTGTAAGTTTATATGTCTATCTTACAAAATATGTCAAGCTTAAGTGTAATACCCAAAAAGTCCCTAAGACTAGACCCGAGGGTTGAAACTAAGAAAGCTGAAAAATTCACACTAGGTCACAGAACGACCCGTGAAGTCACTTAACAGATAGTTATGTGGTTATTTAGATCGGGCGGAGTTGGATGTGGAAGAAGTGTTACTAGTGGCGACGAGTCATGGATGACTTGTCAGGTGACTTAAAGAGTCATCGGAAAGCCCGTGGTGTGCAAGAGAAGTTGGGAGAATGTTGAGATGTAAGAGACCTAACGAATAGAGGGACGAGTCATGGTGTCACTTCACGACTCATCAGGTGGTTTATTGGTTGGGAGGTTTTGGATGGGTTAGGCTTCCAGTAGTGACAACAAAAGGATGTAACGAGTCGTCATCCATGTTAATGACTCATCGTGTCAGTCGTCAGTTGGAGAATTTTAGTTGAGGAAAAAGTTTATAAGTGGTAGCGAGTGAGGGCCACGAGTCATCACTTCTCCTAAAGACTCGTGATGTCCCTCGTTAGGACTGGCAGTGTCAGTTTTTCTGCAAAATCAGTAAGGGTGTTTTCGTATATCCTAAGCTCCTAAGCCCTAAACTACGTCAATTTAATCCTTGAAAGAAGTGTATTAAGGAAGTTTAACCTATTCTAATTCATTCAACTCCTATGCATGCAAGGTTAGAGGTTTTCCATTGAACATCAAGCTTAAACCCTTCAATATCTTCTCCAAATCTCTTGGGCTTTCAAAGACAAGTGTAGATTCAGTTTACCCAGGTATGTAGGGCAATGAATGAGAGATTCCTTTCACTTTCATGCAAAAATTTCTCCTCAAATTCATGAATTCAAGTACATGATCTTATGGGGGTTTTGCCCAATTTTATGAAATTCTCTATGATTTGGTTATGATCAATTCCCTTCATGTTTCAAAGCACATTTTAATATTCATGGGCAGATTTTATACACTAATTGATTATAAATTCATGATTTCAAATTTTTGATAATTATGCCCAATATGCAAGTTTATGAATAAGTTAAGTTTATGATTTATGATTTCAAGTATGAGGAGATATCTAGTATATAGAATGTTTACAAATAACCTATGTATGAATCTATGATTCTGACTTGTGAAGTCTATTTCAAGTATGCATGATTTTAAGGTTGGGAAAGCTCACACAAGTTAAGTATGTTTTCATGTTTTTAGCCAAGGCCAATGAGATTAGTTTATCATATGGTTGGAGTCAGTACTCCTAATTCTCAACTTATTATATGTTTTGGAGTCAAGACTCCCCATATTTAGATTTCAGACTATGCATGTATTTACGATTTCAACTTCATTAAAAAATTATGGGAGCACTATTCCTGTTTTTAGGAGTAGTGTCTAGCAGCGAGTAGGCTTGGGGTTCCAAGGTTCCCCAGTCTCAGAACTATGTGCCATCGTAGGTTTATATATTTATTTGGGGACTCTCAAGAGAGTTTTCCCCACTTGTAAGGGGCCTTCAGCTTGATATTGATATCATGGTAGCATACTTAGGCCTGGCAAGGCTTTCGACGGCTCTGCCCACTTGAGTGTAATAGTTGGAATCATGTAAGCTCTATTGTGATGGCATTGGTTATCAGACAAGTCTCTTATTGTTCCTCATGATTTCATTTATAAATGTTTATGACATATGATATTATGTTTTCAGCAGGTTTGACCCAATGATCAGTTTATAAGCTTTTACTTATGATTTTAGTTATGCAAGCCATATGATTCTATTTTCAGCTTTGGGTCATTCTATTCAAATATGGAAATTTAGTTTATGACTACATGTTTACAAATATCAGCATGCAGTCCTTACTCTCATGATCTTATGATTTATGTTATGTGCATGATTTCAGTTATACTTACTCTATCTGTTTTACTTACCTTGCATACTTAGTACATTCCAAGTATTGACTGCATACTCTATGCTGTATCATTTCATGATATAGGTCCTAGCGATCAGACTTAGCCGTGCCATTAGTCCTGCTCCCATTCCAGTTCAGACCCTGATTTGGGTGAGTCTTCATCCTCTGAGGGCATATATCTTTCAGTGTAATTTTTCCAGGTTGTTTCAGACTTGGAGATAGCTGGGGGCTTGTCCCAACATCTTATCAGTTAGTAGAGGCTTTTCAGACATTGATTTGTATACTCAGCTTTAGACTCAGTGTTATGATATTACCGTTGGCTAGACATTTTGTTATACAGACTTTCGCTTATTTATGTTTAAGTATTAGATTCCACTTGATATAATGTTCTATAACTATCATGTTCATGTCATGGGTCAACTTGGGGTTATTCGTGGTTCTAGGTTCCGTGTTGCCATCTGGAATTTCAACTGAGATCGTGACAAACTTAGTATCAGAGTAAAGGTTTAGAGTGTCCTAGGATGTCTAAAAGCCGCGTTGAGTAGAGTCTTTTCCATGGTTGTGAAGCGCGACATACTTATGGGGGAGAGGCTACAGGAAGTTTTCGGAAATTTCCCTTCTTACATGATCTATATCGTGCGATGAAGTATCTCTCTATCCTTCTAACTCGTGCTACACGTGTTTGCAGAATCGTACCTCCATGCTGAGTAAATGGTAGAAGGAATGAAAATGGTAATGGCTATGAAGATGGCAACAGAGATGGGCACCAACAAGCCTCGCCAACACCAGCAGGTCCTTTGCCCGAGCAGGACTCCCATGCCGAGTTTAGGGCATCTTTTCAAATGTTGGCTCATGCTTTGACTGCTCAGGTCAACCAGCAGGCGGTGGCCCATGTCCCTCAGAATGGGAGTGCAGCGGCGGCTCGAGTTCGGGATTTCCTCAGGATGAATCCCTCTGAGTTTCTTGGATCAAGAGTGGAGGAGGACCTTTATGAGTTTCTGTTAGAGATATAGAAGGTCACCCAGATTATGGGGGTGACAGTAGAAGAGTACGCAGATTTATCCTCCTATCAGCTGAAGGAGGTTGCTTATATTTGGTACCGTCGGTGGAGGGATGGTAGAGAAGTGGGCATAGTTCTCATGAGCTGGGATGAGTTCATGATAGCCTTCTTAGACAAATTCTTCCCTAGAGTGTTGAGGAAGGAAAAGGTGGCAGAATTTGTCAATTTGAGGCAAAATGATATAACTTTCTAGGAGTACGCCTTGGAATTTACCCGGTTATCCAAGTATGCACCAGAGATAGTTGCAGACCAGAGAGCCCGTATGAACAGATTTATGTATGGGGTGTCTGAATCGCTGGTCAAGGAGTATAGGACTGCAATCCTGAACAGTGACCTAGACTTCTCTTGATTGGTCATATATGCCCAGCAGATGAGGTAGATCAAATGAGGGATAAGGAGAGAGAGGCCAAGAGGGCCAGGACGAGCAGCGTTGGATTTTCCCAGCGGAGGTTTAGTGGCAGAAATCGCCAGCAGTCTCACCAAAGGCCATTAGCTCCAGAGCCATTGTCAGCTAGTGTGCCATTTAGATCTCGGCGTAATCAAAAAGGGAGAACATCAGGCTCCCAATGTCAGGGGAGTAGGTCAGTAGAGCCCAACATTCCAGTTTGTGGAAGGTGCGGTAGGAGGAACACCGAACAATGCTTAGCAGGTTCAGGGGTATGTTTTGGGTGCGGGAAGCCCAGACACATGCTCAGAGATTGTCCAGTGGCTAGACAAGGGGATGGTAGAGACCGTGACCCAGCTATAAGTTCAACAACTCCACCAGCACGCTCAGCTCAACAGGGTGCATCCACTATAGCAAGTGGTGGTCAGTGTCAGAATAGGTTTTATGCCCTCTCATCACATCCGAAGCAGGAGGTCTCCCCCAATGTGGTCACTAGTATGTTGCCAGTATTCCATCTTGATGTATATGATTATTAGATCTAGGGGCTACTTTATCTTTTGTGATGCCTTATGTTGCTATTAGTTTCAAAGTCAGTCTTGAAATCCTATTAGAACCCTTCTCAGTCTCTACTCCAGTCAGTGACTTAGTTATAGCTCGATGGGTATACAGAAATTGCCCTGTCGTAGTCCTTCAGAAAGTCACCTCAGCTAATCTAGTAGAGTTAGACATGTCTGATTTTTATGCTATCTTTGTTATGGATTGGTTATATGCATGTTATGCCTCAGTGAATTATAAAACCCGTACGGTTGAGTTATGATTTTCGGGTGAGTCAGTCCTAGAATGGAAGGGTAGTTCAACGTGCCTGTAGGTCGCTTCATTTCCTACCTTAAGGCTGGAAAGATGATTTCCAAGGGTTGTGTGTACCATCTAGTTTGGGTTAAGGATGTAACATCTGAGACCCCGACTCTTCAGTTTGTCCTATTGTACGTGAGTATCCTGAGGTTTTCCCAGATGATCTACCAGGAATCCCTCCCAAGCAGGAGATTGACATTGGTATTGACATTTTTCCCGATACGCAACCTATATCTATTCCTCCTTATAGAATATCTTCAGCTAAGTTAAAGGAGTTGAAGGAGAAATTGAAAGATCTTCTAGATAAGGGATTCATCAGGCCTAGCAAGTCCCCTTGGGGTGCATCAGTTCTCTTTGTTCTAAAGAAGGATAGGTCTCTTCGTATGTGCATTAACTATTGACAGTTGAACAAGGTCACAATCAAGAATAGGTTTCCCCTCCCTAGGATTGATGACTTTTTTAACCAGCTTCAGGGTGACAAATGCTTCTTTAATATTGATCTTAGATTCGATTACCATCAACTCAGAGTCAGAGAGAGTGACATTCAGAAGACAGCTTTCAAGACTCAGTATAGTCATTATGAGTTCATAGTTATGTCTTTTGGACTAATGAATGCTTTTGCAGCTTTCATGGATCTGACAGGGTGTTCAAGCCATATTTGAACATGTTCGTGATCGTCTTCATCAATGACATTCTCTTATACTCTCGGAGCAATGAGGAACATGTCGCTCATTTGAGGATTGTGCTACAGAGTCTCAAGGATCATAGTTGTTTGCTAAATTCAGCAAGTGTGAATTGCAGTTGGACTCAGTAGCGTTTTTGGGCTGTGTCAAGAGAGGGTGTGCAGGTGGACTCTCAAAAGATAGAGGCGGTGAAGAATTGGTCGAGACCAGTTAGTCCTTCGGAGATCAAGAGTTTCTTGGGTTTAGCTGGCTATTACAAGAGGTTTGTTGAATGATTCTCATCCATTTTAGCACCATTGACTAAGTTGACTCGAAAGAAAGTCAAATTTCAATGGTCGGATGCTTGTGAGAAGAGTTTTCAGGAGTTAAAGACTCGTCTCACTTCAGCCCAAATATTGACCCTACCTGATGGTATGAATGGATTCGTGGTGTATTATGATTCCTCTAGGGTTTTTCTTGGGTGTGTCTTGATGCATCATGGTAAGGTCATTGCATATGCCTCTAGCAACTTAAGACTCATCAGAAGAATTACCTGACACATGACCTGGAATTGGCAGCGGTGGTGTTCGCATTGAAGATCTGGAGACACTATTTTTATAGGGTCCATGTGGATGTGTTTATGAATCACAAGATCCTGCAATATGTGTTCACTAAGAAGGACTTAAATCTGCGACAAAGGAGGTGGCTAGAGCTTCTCAAGGACTATGACATGAGTGTCCTTTATCATCTGGGTAAGGCCAATGTGGTGGTGGACGCCCTTAGTAGGCTGTCCATGGAGAGTGTTTCTCATATGGAAGATGGAAGGAAAGAATTGGTGAAGGATGTGCATCGGCTTGCACGATTAGGAGTTCGCTTTGTGGATTCTTTAGATGGTGGTGTCATTGTTCAGAATGGTTCAGAATCTTCTTTGGTGACTGAAGTTAAGTCTAGGAAAGATGAGGATCCTATTTTGATGAAATTTAAAGAAGCAATTCAAAATCATAAGGTGGAGGTCTTCTCCCAAGGGGGAGATGGTGTGCGTCGACACAAGGATCGCTTATGTGTATCGGCTGTCGATGATTTGAGAGAGGATATTGCGTGAGGCTCATGGTTCCCGATATTCTATACATCCAGGTGCCACTAAGATGTATCTTGATCTATGAAAAGTCTACTAGTGGAATGGCATGAAGAAGGACATAGCGGAGTTTGTGGCTACGTGTTCGAATTGTCAACAAATGAAAGTGGAGCATCAAAGACCGGGAGGTGTGCTACAAGACATCAATATCCCTACATGGAAGTGTGAGGAAATCAATATGGATTTCATCATATGTTTACCTCATACACGTCGATAGTATGACTCTATTTAGGTGGTCGTAGATAGGTTGGCGAAAGTAGCCCATTTTCTATTGAGACTACTAACCAACGGAGGATTATGCTAAATTCTACATTCGGTTGCATGGAGTTCCCTTTTCCATCATATCAGATAGAGGTACTCAGTTTACCTTCCAGTTTTGGAGATAGTTTCAGAAGGGCCTTGGTACTTATGTCATGCTTAGCACAACTTTTCACCCAGAGACAGATAGTCAAGCCGTGGACCATTCAAACTATTGAGGACATGTTGAGAGCGTATGTAATTGACTCCAAGGGTAGTTGGGATGATCATTTGCCTCTCATCGAGTTTGCTTACAATAACAGCTACCATTCTAGCATTCAGATGGCCCCATTTGAGGCTCTTTATGGGCAGAGGTGTAGATCTCCTATCGGTTGGTTTGAGGTAGGAAAAGCTACATTAATAGGGCCAGATTCAGTTAATGAGGCCATGGAGAAAGTTCATCTCATAAGGAAAAGGCTAAAAACAGCTCAGAGTCGTCAAAAGTCATATGTTGATGTTAGGCGGAGAGAACTTGAGTTTGAAGTTGATGATTGGGAGTTCCAAAAGGTATATCCCATGAAAAGAGTAATAAAATTTGAAAAGAAAGGGAAACATAGTCCCTGATATATTGGTCCATACAGGATTGTGAGACGTGTTGGTAAGGTGCCCTATGAGTTGGATCTGCCAGCGGAGTTAGTTTCGGTGCATCCAGTTTTTCATGTATCATTGTTAAAAAAGTGGATTGGTTACCTGACTTTGGTTGTCCTAGTGGAGAGCATAGGTGTGAAGGATAACCTTATCTATGAAGAGGTTCTGGTTGAGATTCTTAATCATCAAGTTTGAAAGTTGAGGAACAAGGAAGTAGCCTCAGTGAAATTTTTATGGAGAAATCAGCTTGTTGAGGGAGCTACGTCAGAAGCCGAAGCGGAGATGATGTCTAAATACCCACACTTATTCCCTTCCAATTTCATGCTAGCTTGAGGTATCAATTTCCTCCTTAGTATTCTATTCAGTTTCATGTCTAATTCATATCTCTCAGTTTCTTTCATGCCAGTACATGTATATGTGATTTATGAATTCAGTTTAGTCATGTATATCAATTCAGAGTTAGTCGCTTCGTCAGTTTTATGCTCCAGATGTTCAGTATTTGGTATTGCAGTTCCTTTCCCAAGCTATTCAGTATGTTTACCCACATTCGAGGATGAGTGTTCCCAAGGGGGAGATATTGTAATACCCTAAGAGTCCCTAAGATCGGATCTAAGGGTTGAAACTAATAAAGCAAAAAAATTTGCACCAGGTCACAAAATGACCCATCAAGTGACCCGTGAAGTCGATTAACGGATCATTAAGTGGTCCGTTAGATAGGGTGGAGTTGGATGTGGAAGAAGTGTTACCAATGGCGATGGGTCGAGGAATGACTCATCACGTGACTCAACGAGTCGTCGAGAAGCCCATGGTACACAAGATAAGTTGGGAGATTGTTAAGGTCCAGGAGACTTAATGGATAAAGGGACGAGTCATTGTGTCATTCCACGACTCATCAGGTGGCTCGTTGGTTGGGAGGTCTTGGATGGTGTGAGTCTTTCAGTGGTGACAACAAAAGGATGTAATGAGTCGTCGCCCCTATTAATGATTCATCGTGTTAGTCGTCATCGGAGAATTTCAGTTGAGGGAAAAGTTTATGAGTGGCAGTAGGTGAGTTCCACGAGTCATTGCTCCTCCTAACGACTAGTGATGTCCCTCGTTAGGACCGACAATGTCAATTTTCCTGCAAAATTAGTAAGGGTGTTTTCATAAATCCTAAGCTCCTAAGCCCTAAACTATGTCATTTTAAGCCCTGAAAGAAGTGTATTGATGGAGTTTAACCTATTCTAATTCATTCAACTCTTATGCATGCAAGGTTAGAGGTTTTCCATTGAATATAAAGCTTAAACCCGTCAATTTCTTCTCGAAATCTCTTGGGCTTTCAAATACAAGTGTAGATTCAATTTACTTAGGTATGTAGGGCAATGAATGAGAGATTCCTTTCACTCTTATGCCTAAATTTCTCCTGAAGTTCATGAATTCAAGTGTTAATTCAAGTGCATGATCTTATGGAATTTTAGCCTAATTTCATGAAATTCTCAATGATTTGGTTATGGGTCACTTACCTTCATGTTTCAAAGCACGTTTTAAGATTCATGGGAAGATTTTATATACTAGTTGATTATAAATTCATTATTTCAAGTTTTAGAAAATTATGCCCAATTATGCAAGTTCATGAATAAGTCAAGTTTATGATTTATGATTTCAAGTATGAGGAGATATCTAGTATGTGGACTGTTTACAAATTACCCATGTATGAATTCATGATTCTTACTTATGAAGTCTATTTCAAGTATGCATGATTTTAAGGTTTGGGTTAGCCCACACAAGTTAAGTATGTTTTCATATTTTTAGCCAAGGATAATGAGATTAGCTTATCATATGGTTGGAGTTAATACTCCTAATTCTCAGCTTATGATACTTTTGAGTCAAGACTCCCCATGTTCAGATTTCAGACTATGCATGTATTTACGATTTCAGCTTCGTTGAAAAACTATGGGAGCACTATGCATGTTTTTGGGAGTAGTATCTAGCAACGAGTAGGATTTGGATTTCAAGGTTCCCCGATCTTAGAACTAAGCACCATCGTAGGTTTATATAATTATTTGGGCCCTCTCAAGAGAGATTTCCCCCACCCGTAATGGGCCTTCAACTTGATATTGATATCATGGTAGCATACTTAGCCCTGGAAAGGCTTTAGATGACTCTTCCCACTTGAGTGTAATAGTTGGAATCGCGTAATCTCTATCGTGATGGTGTCAGTTATAAGACGAGTCTCCCATTATTCCTCATGATTTTAGTTATGCATGTTTATGACATACGATATTATGTTTTCAGCAGGTTTGGCCCAATGATAAGTTTATAATCTTTTACTTATGATTTCAGTTATGGAAAGCCATATGATTCTATTTTCAGCTTTGGGTCATTCTGTTCAGATATGGAAATTCAATTTATGACTATACATGTTTTCAGATATCAGCATGCAGTCCTTACTCTCATGATCTTATGATTTAAGTTATGTACATTATTTCAGTTATACTTATCCCATATGTTTTACTTACATAGCATACTCAGTACATTCCAAGTACTGACTGCATACTCTATGCTGTATCTTTTTATGATATAGGTCGTACCGATCAGACTTAGCTGCACCGTTAGTCCTACTCCCCTTCCAGTTCATACCCTGCTTTGGGTGAGTCCTCATCCTCCGAGAGTATCTATCTTTCAGTGTCATTATGTCAGATTGTTTTAGACTTAGAGATAGAAGGGGGCTTATCTAGCATCTCATCAGTTAGTAGAGGCTTTTCAAACATAGATTTGTATAATCAGCTTCAAACTCAGTGTTATGATATTATCGTTGGCTAGATGTTTTGTTATTCAGATTTCACTTATTTATGTTTAAGTATCATATTTCGCTTGATATAATGTTATATAGCTGTTATGTTCATGATAGGTCTACTTAGGGTCATTCGTAGTTCTAGGTTCCGTGTTGCGATCCAGAGTCTCAGCTCGGGTCATGACATTAAGGTGTTATTTAGATATTAAGACTTATTTTTATTAATTTTTCTCTTAAAAAGCTTTTACTACTAATATCATTTATCCTCTTTCCAATTTTTTTCACTTGTATAGAATTGACTTGTTTTTTTATCTATATAAATTAAGGGTGCAAAAAAAATCACATTATCTGATCATTTAGAAATCTATTACTGGTAATACATAATAATACACGTGATTTTATAACTTTAAAATTGTGGTAAGTGACCTCGTATAGAAATTTTTTGTTATATGCTCCACACAATTGTGTGAGACCTTTTTATCTCGCAAGTTAGTGAACTAAAAGTTTGTGGTCCCAAAAGCATAAGATTTGGGTTCACTAACTTGTGAGACAAAAAGAAAGTCATGTGAGGCACATAAGAAATTGTTAAACGATTGTTAATTATTAACAGTAAAAGAATATCTTTTATATGTCTCACACAACCGACATTAGTTGTGTGAGACTTGTTTTGTCTTACAAGTTAATGAACTATAATTTGTGGATCCAAAAGTATAATATTCGGGTCCACTAACTATCAGCAATGAAACCAAACCTGTCAAGGTGGGAAAATGACATAATGACATATGGCACATGCATCCTATCACGAGGGACCAACTAGGAAGTGCTAAACGGACACCCCGACGATTAAGTCAATGTACATCGCTCAGCATGAAAAGACTTTGAAACAGGAGTCACCAGAGCTGGCAT
Organism: Datura stramonium; assembly: GCA_018107945.1. Classification (NCBI taxonomy): domain Eukaryota; kingdom Viridiplantae; phylum Streptophyta; class Magnoliopsida; order Solanales; family Solanaceae; genus Datura; species Datura stramonium. The sequence continues at coordinate 37,970 of JACEIK010007105.1, forward strand.
CTCACTAGCATATCCTGTTTAGCTCTAGAGATGTAGTTTCAAACACAAAAATAGTGACCAAAAGGGATAGAGATACTATGCACCTTCTATCCTGCAAATCATGGAGGATCTAAGATTTTTATCGACCGGTGTGCAATCGTAAAGCTAATGACTTAGTTGAAGACTGTATGTGGGGCAGATCTTATACAACTATCTCTTCATGTTTTTCTTATAAATAGCCCATTAGACATCTATATTAGGGTTTTCAAATTGGGGGGGGGTGTGGAATACATTGTAACTTTTCTAGACTTGAAACTTTATGCTCTCCAGTCTACAAGCTACCCCGAACACATTATTCTTAGGCCATGAAAGCCTAATTTCCAAGATTTAATACACGAATTAATTACTTTTCTACTGTTATATTCATTTCATATTGCTATTTCTACGATTTATTTCCTTGATATTTCGTTACTAAGATTAATATAACTTGTTTTACTTAAATAACTTAACAAATTCAATGGTACCATTTTACGGGTAAATAGTTTGACACCCACCATTGGGCTTCGGAAACTATGGTGTTACTTTGATTTTCTTAATCTTCTTTTCACTAACTTGTTAGAATTTTCTTTACAAGCAAATTCTATCAACTTCTCATCACTATGGCCAACATTGATCAATAGTTGAATGCAAACTAGGATAATAGCGGCTTGGTCTCGCATAATGAGCAGGTTCCTCTTGAGCCACATGGTCAGTTGTCAATTGAGGAGAAAACTTAGAACAACAGTGGTAGTGACGATGTGCCTCAGGGAGTTTGACATGCATAATTCTAGGTAAAATACTCCCAATGATGCAGATGACGAGGGTCACAGGAACGACACATATAATGGAGGTATGAGTCTGGAGGAGATGGTAAGGCTGCAGTCCACCCAACATGGTGAGATAATGAAGCTACTCATATGATAGAGTCAGAGAATAAATTTTGTTCAGCAGGGACCACCACACCTAACTCCACCAACAAAGGTAGTTATGGTAAGGCGAATGAAAGATAGAGGCGGAGGTACTAGCACGAGCTCAAGGATCGGGGATGGCCCATATGACCCTTTCAGGATAGAGTTCATAAAATGCGTCAGGGAAATTCACTCCAAATTGGTACAGATCCTAGGAGCTCCTCTAATCTTGAAGAGGCCAGACTCGAGTGAGATTGAAATGGTGTTGGCTAAGAAGTTCGGTGAAATTCTAATTGCAGAGCCTTGACCTAGTATTTTCATTTATCTGATGATGTATTATGGGTTTACAACACTTTCATCTCTTAAAACTTAGAGAAGATGCTTGGTCTTAGGTATGTTCATACATATATGAGGTCTTTTCATCTTGTTTTCAGGGAAATTAGGTTCTGGAGTTCAATTCTGGAAAAGAAAGGGAAAAAGTGTAGAAAATGGGCCAAGTTCAATCCTCAGTACAAGCCGTACCTTGGTGGTACGAGTCGTACTTGACATTCGTGATAAAATTCAAAGGAGTTGCATAAGTATTGAGTCCAAGTATGACTCTTGGTATGAGCCGTACCAATGAGTCGTGGAAAGAGTCAAAAGTTGTGCACTTGCCTGAGTTCCTGGTACGAATGGAGGACACGGGTCTTCATGACATCATATGACTCGTACCATGGAGCCGTGGTAAATTCCAAAGAGCATGTCAAGTTGGCAGATCCCAAGGTATGAGTAGATACCACGAGTTATAACATCAGTGTAGGAATCGTACCATTGACTCATGGAAAACATCAGAGGATGCCAACATGTCAGACTAGGACAGGCAATGTACGACTCGAAGCATCATTGTATGAGTCATTCTAACTCCCAGGACATAACCGATTTCAAGGCTGCAGTGCATACTATGAACGGAAACCGTGACTTGTAGCTTCATGCTATGACTCATAGGTAATATCGGCGACAGATTCCTGTTAATTTAGAAAAGGTTTTCAATTATTTGTATAAATACTTTTTAGGTTATTTTCTTTAGAGAGACCAATTCATTAGTTTGTAATTGTGATTTTTGGTTATCCTAACACTACTTGGAGATCAAAAACACGAATTACCTTTGAGTTTCTCTTCATAGTTTTTGAATTGATCATACTTTGATTGTGCAATAAGCAATTGGGTTTTTATTCAATCATCGTTATAAGTTGTTAATTATGTTTTCTTCCATGAAATTTGATTCTTTTCTTGCAATCATGAATAACTAAAACCTCCACAACTAGGATTGTGGGAACCATAGTAAATTAACTAACTAGGGTTAACATAAGATGATTCTAAACCAATACACATGCTTGTAGTGTTCATCACTTGATCATAAACATTTCTTAACAGTGCACAACATTAGAAATTGTCCATATTCCCTACTGGCTTGAACCTAGAGAGGTAGAGATTGGGAAAAGAGAAGAACAACAAAGCCTTGAACTTTAAGCTTCATTGAATAACTTGAGTTGTAGTCGCAGGATAGTTAATTTGGAATAATTGATAATGGTTAAAGTGAAAACACTCAAAAGACCTAATTTATGATTGAGTATAGTCATCCAATAAGGATGAATCAGTCGTTTGAATGAACCTATGTTATCAGTTCTGCAGGCTAAGTATTGGGATAGATCACTAGTGTAATAACCCGAAGTTGTTATGAATCCATGGGGAACACTTTGTAGTTAATTGCATAAACTTGATCACACCAATAATTTACCACTTTCTTACTTGATTGTTTCTTTAAACCCCCATTAGGAAATAACTGTACTTAAATCATAAATACTAGCGTTATTCTACGCCCTGATCATATTTCATGTGGGATCGATCCCAACCTAGTTGGGTTCTTTATTGACAACGTCCGCGTCATACTTTTACATGGGTGTGATTTGAGCATTATCAAAAATGTCCATCTCCGAGGAATACGACTTAGGATTAGATTAATTTCTTGTGTTTAACTTTTAGTCTTTATTTCCTCATTTACGTTTTTCTTTTATTTTTGACATCCACAGGTTACCACTTGGTGGATTCCAAGTACTCGGCGGAGCGGAAAACCTCTGTTAACACTTGATCTTAAGCTAGAACAAACTTTGAGAAATATGTACCGCAATGAAACCCCTGAGCAGATGCAAGCCAGATTAGCTGTCGTAGCTAACTAGGCATAGTTAGCTTGGCAAGTTGCCCTTGCAAGGGGTAGTGGATGCTTAGGAAGAAATAGTTAATGCTGGCCATTACGGAAGGGGTATCAGAGGCCATGGGCCACACTAATTACATAGATATGCTCCTTAGTACGATGATGATGAGGATCTGGATATTGATGAAGTCGGATCGATAGGATCAAGTATCTCCACCTTTGTCTGCTGCAGCAAAGTTTGACATCATTAGCACCATGATCCAGTTGCTCAACATGAAGGGGGTGTTTAGTGGTAATGCAACTGATGATGAAAATTGCACCTGATGAACTTTGTAGGGATCTGCAAGGCATACATGTTGCCAACCGTGAGCCAAGATGCGATCAGGTTGAGGCTCTTTTCATTCTCTCTATCTGGGGAGGCCACTCTATGGTTATCAGAGTTGTTAAATGACTCCATCACCAACTAGAGGGAGCTTAAATAGGCCTTTTTGAAAAGGTTCTTCCCACCATCCAGAATGCTGCAACTCAAAGATGAGATTTATAATTTTCGACAGCTCAAGACAGAGGCAATTCATGAGATCCAAGAAGAAGTTGACTAAGTGCCCGAATCACAAAATTCTCGATGAGAGTTTATTGGAGATTTTTTTACAGGTCTTTGAAAAACAGCACTAAGGCTATGGTAGATACAATGGCAGGAGGAGCATTAATGAGTCACTCATGGGAGGAAGCAGTAGCTACACTAGACCAAGTGACTAAAAAAATAAAGCCTGGCACACAAGAGAGGCTGAATCAACTGTAGGTACATATGCCATAGGGATGATTGCAGAGCAACGCAAAAAAGAGGAGGAGAATGACCAGGAGTTGGCTCAGATGTGAACATCTTTAGACCTGCTCACAAAGCATATTATGGGTTCTGGAGCTCAAAAAGATAATTGCAGTGAAAGCTCAGGGTCTGCATCCCTAAACCAAAGGAAGAAGAGTACACTTTCTAGCAACACAATTTAGAAACCACAAAATGACAGTCACTGCATAATTGTGATGACTAAGAGTGGGAAGAACACAATTGATCCTCCTTTGCCGATTGTTATTGAGAGGGAAAGATAGAAGAAGATTGAGATGGATGATGAGGATGAGATTGTTGAACAGGTTATTGCAGGTGAGGATGATTTGACTAAGGCTCCAAGTGATGTAAAGGAGCCTAGAGCTGACAAAGGGAAGGCAAAAGAGGCTACGCGACTTCTCAGGTGTATCCCTCGGCCACCTCCACCATTCTCTCAAAGGATGAAAAAGAAGGCGGATGATGGGAAGTTCTAGAAATTTTTATCTATGCTGAAGCAGTTGTCTATGAATATCCTATTGGTCGGCATTGGAATAGATGCCTGGGTATGCTAAGTTCATGAAGGACCTGGTAACTAGGAAGAGGTCCATGAGCTATGAGCCAGTTGGTAACTTGCATCATTACGGTGTCATAGCCTCACGGGTCCTTGCTCAGATGAAGGAAGACCCAGGTGCCTTCACTATCTCATAGGGATGGGCGTCCGGTCCATCGGTTTGGATATTCGATTTTTGGATTTAAAAAAGTACAATTCAAATTCAATCCAAATAAATTTAGATTGGATTGGATTTTTAAGTTCGATTTTGGATTAATCGGTTTGGATTTTTTCGACTTTTAATTTTGACTTTTGGGCTTTTTAGGTATACCATAACATTTAACAACCTCAATCCACCTAATAGTTTGCTCCTTGAAATTTATAACTCTCTACAATTAACAAGAAGAAAGTTGACTCTACCGCTCATGCCGTATATTAACTTTACTTGCTCATGAAACATTTTACATTTTTATATTTGATTAAAAGAAAATTTCATATTGATTTAATATTGTGATGGGTCGTAGATATTAAACTATTGGATCTTGAAAATTAAACTTATTAGTATTGGACACATATGATATGAGNCATATGATATGAGTAATTGAGTAGGATTATATATAAGGTATAAAAACTTCAGATTTTCAGACATCCAAAAATCCATAATAATAAATCCAATATCCAATCAAAAATTCATAAATTTTAAAAATGAAATCCATAATCCAAAAATCCAACCTAAATATCCAAAAAATTTAAATTTTGGTTTGAATTTCAAATTGGCCCAAACTATGCCCACCCCTACTATCACATGTACGATTGGAGATTTCAAGTTTGCTAGGGCACTATGTGACTTAGGTGCTAGCATCAACTTGATGCTTCTAGTTATGTTCAAACAGTTGGGCTTGGGATCCCCCACACCGATTATAATGCGGCAATTGATGGCAGACTGCACAATGAAGAAGCTAGTGGGCATCCTACAAGATGTGCTAGTGAAGGTTGGATAGGTATATCTTCCCAACTGACTTCGTTATCTTGGATTTTAAGGTAGATTTTGAGGTGCCCATCATCTTGGGGTGACCATTCCTTTCCACTAGGAGAGCCCTAGTGATGTTGAAGCGGGCCAGCTGAAGTTTAGGATAAACAAAGAAGAGGTTACCTTCAACATCTATAGGTCAATAAAGAAACCTAATGAGTTTCGGGTAGTTTCAGCAATTGAAGATAAGTCTGAGTTTCTTGACGAATTCTGAGTTGTCAAGAGACTTACATTGTACCATGACGTTAAATCAGGTGCTTCTTGGGAGGCAACCCATAAGGTGATTTGATGAAGTCTGAGTAACTAAACCACCTACGTCATGCCGCGACGTTAAATTAAGCGCTTCTTGGGAGGCAACTCATGTATCTTGACTATTGGGTGTAATGCAGGACAGGTCTGGACTACGAGCCTCAGTACAACCAATGATATGATTGTATGGCTCATAGTCCCATTTGTGGTGAAAAGAAGAGATTTGATATGGTGCAGAACTTCATACTACGGTTGCTCATTATGAACTGTACCTTCATGGTATGAGTCGTAGTACTTACTGTAGTGATGAACTCCCCTAAAGTGCCAAAGTACTGAAGTTCTAACCTACGAGTAATGGTACGAGTCGTGGCATCCTGATATGACTCGTACCATCCACTTGTAGGTCTCCAGGTGAGTTTTCTCAGTCTTCAGGTACGGGTCCATGGGACGAGTCATAGGTATAATGTTACATCCCGTAAGATTCCCGACACCTAGATGGCCTATTCGCGCGTTGGTTAAGCATATTTGAAAGCCATACGTGCTAGAAAAAGGCCCGGGAAAAGATCAGACGTGAAACCTGTCGAACCA
>JACEIK010007105.1:61830-76663 GCA_018107945.1 Datura stramonium
CTCATTATCCAGGAGGATCCTGCTATATTAAATCCCATTATCCAGGAGGATCCTGCTACACTAGATCCCATTTTACAAGAGGGTCCTGCTAAAATTCCATTATCCAAGAGGGTCCTGCTATACTAAATACCATTATCCGGGAGGGTCCTGCTTAACTAAATCTCATTGTCCAGGAGGGTCCTGCTATACTAAATCCCATTATCCAGGAGGGTCCGGCCAGACTAAATCCCATTTTTCAGGAGGGTCCTGCTATACTACATCCTATTTTTCGGGAGGGTCCTGCTATACTAAATTCCAATATCCAAGAGGGTCCTGCTATACTAGATCACATTATCCAAGAGAATCCTGCTATACTAGATCTCATTATCCATAAGGGTCCTGCTATACTAGATTGCATTATTCAGGAGGATCCTGCTACACTAAATCTCATTATCTAGGAGGGTCCTTCTACACTAAATCTCATTATCCAGAAGGGTCTTGCTACACTAAATTCCATTATCCAGAAGGGTCCTAATATACTAAATTTCATTATCCAGGAGGGTCCGACTATACTGAATCCCATAATTCAGGAGGGTCCTGATAAATTAAATCCCATTATCTAGGAGGGTCTTGCTAAACTAAATCTCATTTTCTAGGAGGGTCCTGCTATACTAAATCCCGTTATCTAGGAGGGTCCTGACAAATTAAATTCCATTTTTCAGCCGGGTCCTGCTATACTAAATTTCATTATCTAGGAGGGTCCTGCTATACTAAATCTCATTATCCAGGAGGGTCATAACAAATTAAATCTCATTTTGCAGGAGGATCCTGCTATACTGAATCCCATTATCCAGGAGGTTCTTGAAAAATTAAATCTCATTATCCAGGAGGGTCCTGCTATACTAAATCTCATTTTCCAAGAGGGTCCTGCTAAACTAAATCTCATTATCCAGGGGTCCTGCTAAACTAAATTTCATTATTCAGGAGGGTCCTGCTATACTAATCTCAAAGACCAACAACACGAATAAAATTTTCTGCCCCAGTTTTACCATAAAATTTTTGTGAGTGTCATCAGAATCAACAATTATTTATGAGAAAAATAAACTAGGAGAAACCGTCTCCTAGGAGGTTGTGGCATCTACAATTCGAAAGTATACTCTAATTTTATTAATAATTTTTTTGATGAAAGAACTCTAGAAAAATAAAGGGAGAAACCCCGATTTATTAATTGAGTATGTCTTGACTTCAGTTGGTACTAACAAATAGTATTATACATAAATATAACCACCAGTTCCTGTCGAAAAAATTTGGGGTCAACTTAGATGTAATTCTTATAGTTTTGAATAGTATCTCAAACATACTTATGTATTGACAAGATATGTTCTTGTTGCCTCAATCAAGGTTTAGAATTATTCTTATCCTCATGTTTCAAATGTCCTTACTACAAATAAAGTCCTAATAACACACATTAGAAACGATTAGATCATAGAACGTTCTGAAAACCACTCACACTCAGAAATATATTCAATATATACAATTGAGATTACCATATGTTTGACCCTCATGTAAGTATCCACTAATTTGAGAACATACAAAATTGGATCAAGTAGGAATTTTCAGTGGATTGTAATGTAGGCTTAGGGATGGGTAGGATATTCATTTGGGATAGAATGACTATTCTCTCCTTAAGCATAGCACTGTGCTATCAATGTTTTGTATTTTCAAACTTGATCTTCAGCCGTTTTGTTGTTGCTTCTCATTTCTTTCTCTTTTTTTTTCTTTTCCTTTTCCTCAAGAATTATTTTTTGTTTCTTCTTTTTGGAGTCTTCGCTCCTTGCTGATTTTTTTGTTGGAGTTGTTTTCTTTTCTTTTCTGGAGAATTTCTCCACCCTATAGCTATTTCTTTTGTAATTATACTTTTTATCTATCTTTTATTTTTACTTCGTCACCTGACTTAAATCTCTGTCAGTGCGCTTGGGAAGGTGAGGCTAAAATGGGTAGTGCATTTATGAATTCAAAAGAATATAAACTAAGATGTGGTTATCCAAATAAAAAGACTTTAGGCTCAAAAGGGAACTCTAAGGATCACATATCATTTGGTAGGCTTCAAAGGCACAATCGGATCAAAGAAAGCCTACAATCCTTTCCCAAATCAAATATTGCACAAAATTTTGTCAACAAACATGCGGGCCAAGTTCTAGATCCACAAAGCAATGTCATTGAATTTTTAATCTAAAGCTCACCACACAATGCACAAGAAATGATGAGGTCTGATTTATTTTAACTCTGACTTTAAGTGAGGGAATTTCTCAAGTGTCACTTAAGTACAATCAAGAGGTACCAAAAGAATTTATGGTTTACAACGAAGTTGGTCCTCTCTGTTAAACAATTTAACACTTATTTTTTCATGCATACTCCTAAGTATGTTGTTACCAACCAAGTCAAAAGACTTTTTGAATAAAAATAAAACTTTCTTTTTTCTTTCTTTACTCTTTGAATAAGAATAAAAAAAATTTGATTTTTTTAAGAAGGAGAATTTTTTTTCTTTTTATTAAGGATCATCGAACCCGGAGAGGATTGCCTACATATCTCATGGAACTGAGAATCAGGTGTGCGTAGTTCTCAAACTTGAAAATGAAGAAAACAAATCTTTTTTTTTCTTTTTTTAAATTTTCGATTAAGAAATTTTTTTTTTTTGGTGATTTTTGAATAATAAGATAATTTTTGTTTTTTTAGCAATAATTGTTCTTTGATTTATTCAATAAGGAAAAAGCTGAATTTTTTTAATAAAGATCATTGAACTCGGTGAGGATTGCCTACATATCTCATCGAAGTGAGAATCAGGTGAGCGTAGTTTGTGCAGCTTGTAAAAGTATTGGACTTGTTGAAATTTTTGATTTATTTTGAAAAAAATATTTAAACCAATAATAATAATAATAGTTTTTTTAGAACCATTCAATTTGAGATTTGACTATGAAACGGGTATATTTCATAAATACTAGAGGAAATATGTTCTCTTTTCTCTTTTTTAGTTTAATTAGTCTACCCTTAAGCCGGTCAACATTCCAACAAAGCTTTCCAAATAATATAGCAAGTAACACATAGTCATGAAAGTTAGGTTCCTGTCCTAGACAGACACGACCTCTGTGTCGGGCCCCACTAAGTCAAATGCAAATGATGCAAATAAGTGGAGCCTATTAAGGATATCCATATCTGGGTTTCAGTTCTGCTAGGTTTAAGCCTATGGGGAAAAAGTGTCTAGACTGGCTTACTCGAGCGGACTATTCGAGCCGGAGAGGGGCAACTTATCGGTAGAAGAGCTATTCCGACTTCATTGCTAGTCGAACCCCGCCTAACATGTGTGACTATAATCCTTCACTAGGTGCCAAGACACTCTGACTTTATCTCAAAAGAGTGTAGGATGCATAACTGCATTCCTGTAATCGTGTATGAAGTGTTTTTAGAGACTCAGAGAGGGTGCGTGAGAGCAGATAAATATATATGATGCAATAATATCAAAGTGATAAAAGAGAAGCAAGTAGCACATTAGGCTAATACACACACAATATATTCAATAATAATAATAAAAGTCAAGCATGAGTCAATATAATAAAGTTTAAATTCTGGTTAGTCCCCAGTGGAGTCGCTAGAGATGTCACACCCCTTTTTTCGATGAGAGTCAGAGAACAAGGGTTTTTCCAATTGAAGTGACAATTTTAAATAAGGATTACTTTTTATTTTCAGATTCGCCACTTGAAATTGAATTATGGTCTTCCAAGTCACCTTTATTCTAATCCCCAACCAAAAGAAAGTTGACTCTTTATTTTTTTGGTCTGCGAACTAGAAATTCGGGTAAGGATTTCTATTGACCGAGGGGAAGGTGTTAGGCACCCCTCGAGTCTCGTGGTTCTAGCACTGTCGCTTTATCAATTTATGTCTGGCTTAAATTAATTTTGAATAAATTGTTTACATTAGTTATTCCTATAATTTACTTAAATATTGTTAAACTTTTAATAGTCTCAATCAAGATGCGTAACCGCATTCTTAGTCTTGACATACAAGAGTTTAGAAGCGTAGCCTCTTTCTCTGCTCGTGTGCATTACACCTATTAAATTCTGTCTACACGTCTTGATGTGATTTAAACTTTAATTATTAAAATAAATTGGTCAAGAAGCGTAACCGCATTCTTAATTTTTTTTTAGAGTGTCAAAAATATAAAATGATATTCTTAATTGGAACTAAATTTAATTACAAAATAATAATAGTCGAATTTCTTCGTCTCTTATAAATAAAGAAATAAAATTTTGATAAAATTAAAGTTAGCTAATACAATAGCTAAATAACTTAAACATTAGTCTCATATAATTAGAATATTTAAATTATACAAAAGTTAAGTATTACCCTTTTATGAAATTAACTCACAACAAAATAATTTATTTTCCTCTTTTTCTGATTTTGTTTTTGATGTTTATTTCTCTCTCCTTTCTTTTCTTTTCTTTTCTACTTCTGTTTTCAATTTTTTTTCATCNGTATAAAATATTTTTGTTGTGGGCTTTTTTCATCCGTTTTGATTTCCGATTGCTCTGTCAAAACGAATGCTCTTGCTATCGTAATATCTCTCTTTTAAGCACAACATAAAGTTAATTACGTAAGAAAACATGTTATGGAAAATACAATTTAATATTAGAAATTGTTTGACGTTTTCTTTAATTATCGTCATTGTAAAGAATAAATGTGCAGAAAATTATTTTTGGACTAATTTGGAAAGATAATTTTTTCCAAATTGAGTTATTAACATAACTTTCACTTTCCAGTAGGGGTGGGCATGGTAAGTGTCATGATCCAAGTGACTATGATTGACACACACACTATCCCCTTGGTAGGCAAATCGTTGTGTCCCAACTAATCCATCCAAATTCAGCATTCATACTAATAAAATAAATACTCATGAGTCAAATAGCAGAATAAGAAAGAAAATATTCGCGGAGCAATCTATTACAACCCCAAGAACTAAAAGTCATTATACGATGAACTCTAGCTGAACAATGTCTAAGAGTAGTAAGATAAGCAAAACAGTAAGTCAATGTTTAGAATCCAAAAAGACATCAAATAAAGAGGGTCCGCAGTAGCTTGAGTAGGAATCAACTCACCCTCGGATCGAACGTCAACTGCCATGCTAGAGATGAGGTCGAGTAGAACTTCCTGGATCATTGTCTACACTCAATAAAAGAAGTGTAGGAGTAGCATCAGTACAACCACTATGTACTGGTGGGCATCATAGGCCGACCTTACATAATAACAAGTATACATAGTAATTAAATAAACATACAACAACCGAAATAGACAACAATTTCTCAAAACATCATTTAAAGAAAATCAATTCACGGTTGAAATATGGCCAACTCAGTGGATTAGGCCTTGCTACGCGGTACTAGACTGTGGCAGCGGTCTTGCTGCAACAATAAAGGTGCCACTGCAGTGGTACTGCTTAGGCAATAGCTCGACTAACGCTGACAACCTTAGTTTTTCATCAATTTTACAAAATTATCTCCTCAAACAACATTCAAATACCAACTCCGATCTTATTAATTAATTGAATAAGTAAATTTGCTCAACAATCAATTCATCAATTCATTATAGGTTTACATAACAAAATCCTCAACAATCTTTTCATCAACTCAGTACAAGTTTACATACCAAAATCCTCAATAATCAATTCATCAACTCTGTAGAACCTCGTGAACCAGGCATACTGCTTGACTTGCTTTTCTTCTCTTATGATATTTATGATATTGATAAGTCGAGCCTTCACTCTTGCCTATAATATAATAAGAGGTCAAGGATCGAGTCGTCTGTTCATAGTTTCACTTCGCTTCTGCCATTCTGTTCCCCTCAGACTATTAAGGGAAAGCAAGGCAAGGAAACCTTGGTATGCACGAGACAAGCATAAGGCAGTTTTACATATAAAATCCTCAATAATTTATTCATAAACTCTTCACAAGTTTACAAGAAATCCAAATAAGGCATAAACATGTACAACCAATCATAAGCACATTGAAACACACACGTAGATAGTCCTGTCTCATGAGGTTCTTATTTCTAAACCAACCCGGTCTCACATGGACCTCTCACCAGTATTGTACCATCTGTAGCGTGTCTGTCATACGTCTCTGTCACATAACAGTATATCTATACACATAACTGAATATATCTGTATACACACGCCAGAGAGTTTTATTTCTTCCTTTTCAATTATGACCTATAGGGGACTCTAGAAATTTATGTACTGTACTGACGAGGTACCCGCTCTCATTTATCTGCTTGTTCGGATGCTCCCCTTGAATGTAAACCACTCATGTCATAACTTCTCTCCTGGATACTCATCTAGGCACGAGCCACTCATCTTTGAATAGTAACATGTTATCCACTTTCATTCTCTTATTCTATATGCCATCAAACGGTCCATTTACATGACTGCTCAGAGGTATCAATTTACACTAGCACGATTTTACACACCACATTATTATCACTTATATGGCAATTAAGAGAAACACATTGATCAATACAATGCACTTGAGTTTACAACAATCAACATTATAAACTATAATCTCAGAGTTCTTTATACAAGTATAACTAACACATCATAATACTAGCAAAACTAGTGTCCGAGACCAACTAATCATGTTCTTCAAATCATAATATATATAAATCATTAAATAAAGTCTAACTCCTAATAAATTGTAACATACCTCGATTGCAAAACTGGAATATACAGCTACTCTGCAGGAGTCTTGCCTTTTCTCAATGCCTCAGAATGTTCAAAGTCTAGAAATAAGACATTAAGGAACCAATCAATAGTCTACCTCTTCGATCAAGGGTTTGGGAACTCAACCCATTCCCTTCTTCCCGTTATTTATGGTCTAATTCGATAATCACAGGCTAAATTATCATAACTCAAACCTACCATGATCATTCCAACCTAGTTCATGGGGTTTTTACTCCTCTAACCCCCTATAAATAGTTTTTAAGGTTAAACGTCCCAACTTCACCGAGTTCTAGGTCTCAACCATCCCAAAATCAACATTCTACAATCATATTTACTCTAGAAGTGTTAATTATCCACTTTTTGGCCTAGGAATCAATGCCTACTCATTCTCATTTAAATATCCCCAGCTTTTACAACCTAGAACTTTTAACTACAAAGTTACCATTAAAGTTCATCCATTACCTCTAGAGTGTTAGGGAATCGAAAGGTGGAATGAGCAAGCTAAAATTCTTACCTTGGGAAAGAGAACCCCTTTCTTCCTTGGAATATCGCCCTAACCTATTTAATTTTCGTGCCTTAAGATAATGGGTTGAAAACCACAAAATTATAATTTAAGCCAATTTTTGCCTCACGTCATCCACTGTAGCGAACCCACTATGGCAATTAGAGACTCGTCACGGCAGACCCGATGGTTCTCCACTATGGCCGCAGTGGCAGACTTCGACCACTACGACGGTCTCGCTGCAGTGGAACTCCTACCATTACTACAGTCCCTACTAACTAGTAGTTTGGTCATTATGCACAATTTTCTCAACTCATACATCAATATGCTCTTACTACCCTCCCCCATGAGTTTTCATTAGCTTAGCTTGTCATGGGAGTTCTAAAAGGTACTTAAGTCATTAATTCACCTATAACAACAGACGGGTCATTACATTAGATACCAATTAAATTACCGTTCACCCTCGAATGGTCAAAATGAACAAAGGACTAGAAAACACCTAACTTGATGAAAAGCTGAGGGTATTTGACTCGCAAGTCTGCTTTGGTCTCCCAAGTAGTCTCCTTCGTAGGATGGTTCTTCCATTGGAACTTCACAGTCGCGATCTCCTTCAATCTCAACTTGCACACCTCTCTATCTAATATAGCCACCGACTTCTCTTCATATGACAGATTTTTGTCAAGCAACATTGAATCCCATTGAATAATGTAAGTACCATCCCCATGATACTTCTTCAGCATAGAGACATGAAATACAAGATGAACTCTAGGCCAACTTGGAGGCAAGGCCAATTTATAAGTCACCTCCGCATACGTTGCAGAACTTTAAATGGACCAATGTATCTCGAGGTGAGATTGCCTTATTTTCCAAACCACATCACACCCTTCATGAGTGAAACCTTGAGCAAGACTTGCTGTCCCACTATAAACTCTATATCCCTAACCTTTCGATCAACATACTGCTTCTGTCTACTCTGAGCCGCCATGAGTTTTTTTTAAAATTACCTTGACCTTTTTTAAGGTTTCTTTCAGCAAATCAGTACCCTAAGACCTTAACTTGAAAGCATCAAATCAGTACATCTCCTCCCATACAAAGCCTTGAATGACGCCATTTCGATGCTTGAATGATAACTATTATTGTATGCAAACTCCGCCAAGGGTAGGAACTAGTCCCAATAACCCCCAAAGTCTATCACACAAGCTCTAAGAATATCCTCTAACACTTGAATCGTTCTTTCAGACTGACTATCAGTATGAGGGTGAAATGCTCATGTGCTCAAGTCCAACCTAGTACCCAGATCATCCTATAAGGTTCTCCAAATATTAGAAGTAAACTGTGTACCTCTGTCTGAGATAATCGACACTGGCACCCATGCAACCAAATCACTTCTTTAACATACAACTTGGACAAGCTTTCTGCATTGTAAGTTACTTGGACCGGCAAAAAGTGGGCAGACTTAGTCATCCTATCAATAAAGACCCAAATTGAGCCAAACTTACCCAAGGTCTTCGGAAGACCAACCATGAAATCAATTGCTATCCTCTCCTACTTCTATTCTAGAACGGGCATCCTCTGGAGCACTTCCCCAGGTCTCTGATGTTCATACTTCACCTGTTAACAATTTAGACATTGGGCAATGTGCTCCATGATACTCTCATATCCTTCCCAATCAATAGTGTTGTCTCAAGTCACAATATATCTTGGTGGCTCCAAGATGTATAGAATATCTTAAACTGTGAGCCCTGTTAGTATGATTTGATCAAGTTATCAAACCGGGGAACACACACATGCCCCTTTATTCTTAATACCCCTTCATCGTCTATCACTGCCTCCTTGGTCTCTCCTCGTAAGACCATATCATGAATCTTGCTCAACTTGGAATTTTTGAACTGTCTGGACTTAACATTATCTAGAAATGATGATCTAGCCTCCGCACTGGACAATACTCTAGCCGACTTCGACAGTGTAAGTCTCATAAGGCTGTTAGCCAATGTCTCAACTTCCCTTGCTATCGGACGCTGGGTAGCCTCTAAGCAAGCCAAACTACCCATACTTACATCTTTTCTGTTCAATGCATCTTCCACCACATTGGCTTTTCCTGGATGATATAGGATAGTGATATCATATCTTTGAGCAGCTCCATCCATCTTTTCTATCTCAGGTTAAGGCCCCTCTGGGTGAATACATGCTGTAGGCTGCGATGGTCAGTGAACACTGATGTTGGGCATATTTACGCACTTATTTGCCATATTTTACCCATACTTAGCTATATTTTGAGAATAAATTATGTGTGTTTTCTTTGATTTTATATGATATTTATGAAAAAGAGCTAACAAACATGATTAGATGTTTGCAGGGATAAAAGTGATGGAATTGCACTTATTTGAGGCTTAAAAGAGCAGGAGTTGCTAAGACAAACTGAAAAGGAGCAAGTGCCACAACACAATAGAGGATAACATCGCACATGCATATTTGTGCAAGGACCTGCACGGCATGTAGTCATAAACATGAAAGGAATGGTGTGATGCATCACCACACTAGCGCGATACACATGGTAGTGTCAGCCAGCCAATGCAAAGTCCAATCCCAGTCTAAGTAGGAATAGATGCAGATTAAGTCTACTACTATACATACTCCCCTTAGGACGTTTTTCAGAGACACAACTTAGTTACGAATTAGATACAACTTCATTCTTGACTATTCTTAAGAGGTTAATTATTGTAAGTGCAGAAAATATTATTCCATACAATTGTTGGGAGATAAACATCAAGTTCTTGTGATTCTATCTATCTTTCGAGATTTGTCAAATGATTTCATATTTTTGTAAGTATTTCATTATGACTTCTTATAAATCTTATGTTATTGTTTCTTTAAACATGAGTGACTAATCTTTTTTAGCTAGAGTTGTCGAAACCGTGATGGATTAACAGAAGTAGGTAAAATAAAATAATGATTCTTGAATGGTGAATTGAGTGGATTGTTATTCTCTTTGTTTTAATGAGTTTTAGCAGTTGCAAACATTGAAACGTGCATGTATCATCAACTTGCTCAACTAATGTAATACCCCAAAATCCCTAAGATTAGACTCGAGGGTTAAAATAGAGAAAATGAAAATTTCTATACCAGGTCACAGGATGAGTTGTCTAGTGACCCGTGAGGTGCACCACGAGTCGTTAAGTGACTCGTGGTTGAGTTTTTGAGATTTGGGGGTAACCACGAGTTGTGGTCAACACAACGATTCGTTGTGTTAGCCGTGGTCAAGTGTTGATGGTAGATTGAAGAATTTGGTCCGTGTTGGTAATGACTTGGTCACCACAAGTCGTTCGGTACACCACGAGTCGTGGTGTCCCTTGTGGTGACCCTTAGAAGAGAAATTTCAGTGCTAATCATGAGAGGAAGACCATGAGTCTTCCAGTCCCTCGTTGGGACTGGTAGTGAGTATTTTTTGCGAATTTATTAAGGGCTTTTTCATAATTTCTAAGTTCCTTAGGCCTATACTACATCGTTTTAAGCTCAAAAAAGCGTGTTTTAAGAGGGTTAAGTTCATTCTAAGCCTATTTTCTTCCATGCATGAAACCTAGAGCCTTTCCTTGAAGATCAAGTTGAAGAATTTCTTCAAATTCTCCCTAATTTCCTTTGGGTTTTCAAGTGAGTGTGAATCAGATTTTTCCAGGTATGTGAGGCTATGAATGGGAGTTCCTTTCACTCTCCTGCTCTAAACTCTTCTCAATTCCATGAATTCCAATCCTAGATTCATGTTTCATGATATTATGGGGTTTATTCCAATTCTTGTAAAATTCTCTATGATCTATTAATGGGTCAATTCCTTCCATGTATCAAATCATATTTTATGATCTATGGGCAAATTTTATAGCTATTTTGACTAGTAATTTATAGTTTCAAATTTTAATTAAATTATGCCCAATTATGTAAGCTTCATGAAAAGTCAATTTATGGTTCCATTATGATCTTGACCTCCTTAAGACCTAAATTATGATTTATGCTTTATCATATGATTTCTCTCAAGTACTCATCATGGATTTATGAATATCAAGTATATACATGTTTTACAAGTATGCATGAATTTTATGATTTATGAATTTATGACTCTTGGCCGATTCACGGGTCCTTATTCATGGATAATCATGTATTTCAAGTAGGATCCATCATGTTTTTATCATTTTGACCATGAACTTCATGAATAATTTTACGATTACGATATGAGCCCTCATGTGCATGTTTTTGGGAGCAGTGTCTAGCACTAAGTAGACCCGGCGTTCAGATAAACCCTGTGGTATCAAAACTACGTGCCACCATAGGTGTATATATATATTATTGGATCCTTGTGATGTCACCACGCACGCACATCCCCCTGCCTGGCAAGTCGGGGACGGTCCTGACCACTTGGGCGAAATAATGGGGCATCATGTAATGCTCTATCATGATGGTGTCGGTTAAGACGAGCCCTCCTATTGTTTCTCATGATTTATGCATGGTTATGTTTATGTTAATTTGGCTTGAGTTATGTTTAATAAGTCTTTCTCTTACGATTATGATTATGACTGATTTACGAATGTTTTGAAAACCTTAAGCCCTTATGTTTACATTAGGATATTTACTTTGTGATCATGCTGTCCTACTCCTATGAACACTTATGTATTTTAACTGTCCCTTTTTCTTACCTTGCATACTCAGTACATTCCAAGTACTGACCGCATACTCTATGCCGTATCATTTCATGATACAGGTTCGGATATCCAGGCTCAGTTCCGCCAGTAGCCAGACTCTCAACTTTAGAACCTTCAAGTCTCAGTTGGTGAGTCCTCATCTTCTGAGGGCCCTATATCAGTTGTATGAAGTATTTTCAGTTTCAGACTATAGTGAGTTAGTTGGGGTTTTGTCCCATCAACTCATCAGTAGTAGAGGCTTTTCAAACATAACATGTATTCAGTTTTTTGCCTTGTGTTATGTATTCAGATGTTAATATATATGCTAGACTTCCGCTTGAGTATGTTAATTTTTAGATATCATGCTCATGCGATGGGTCGACTTAGAGCCTCTCGTGGTTCTTTGTCCCGTATCTCGATCGGAGCCTATGTTCGGGTTGTGACAAACTTGGTATCAGAGCATTAGGTTTTGAAGTGTCCTAGGGTGTCTGAAAGCCACATTAAGTAGAGTCTTTGTCATGGGTGTGAAACGCGCCACACTTATGACGAAGAGGCTATGAGGCATTTAGGAAATGTTTCCTTCTTTCATGATCTATGTCGTGCGATGAAATGTCTCTCTATCCTTCTAACTTGTGCTATACACATTTGAAGAATCATGCCTCCTCGCTGAGTTAACAGAAGAAGAAATGGGAATGAAGATGGCCATGAGAATGGCAATGGGGATGGGCACTAGCAGGCCCTACCAGCCCATGAGGAGCATGTACCCGAGAAGGTTGCCCATGCAGAGTTCAGGGCAACCATCCAAATGTTAGCTTAGGCTTTGACTGCTCAAGTCAACCAACAGGCGGTGGCGCATGTCCCTCAGAACGGGAATGCGGCGGCGGCACGAGTCAGATTTTTTGAGGATGAACCCTCCGGAGTTTCTTGGGTCAAAGGTGGATGAGGATCTACATGAGTTTATCGATGAGCTTTTGAAGATCACCCAGATCATGGGGGTGACTGAAGAGGAGTACGCCGATCTAGCCTCGTATCAGTTGAAAGGGGTTGCGCACATTTGGTTCAAGCAACGTAAGGATAGTAGGATAGTTGGAGCAGGCCCTATTGGTTAGGATGAGTTTCACGCTGTATTTCTGGATCTGTTTTTCCCTCGTGAGATGAGGGAGATTAAAGTAGTCGAGTTTGTGAACCTGAAGCAAGGAAAGATGATAGTTCAAGAGTATGCCTTGGAGTTCACTCACCTGTCCAAGTATGCACCTGAGATGGTGACAGATTAGAGAGCCCGAGTGTGTCAGTTCGTATAGGGGATAGTAGACTACTTGGTTTAAGATTGCCGGACCGCGATGGTGCATCAGGACATTGACTTTCCCCGATTGATTTTGTACGCCCAACAGATAGAGGGGGTGTATCTGAGAGAGAGAGAGAGGCCAAGAGGGCCAGGACAGATAGTTATGGGTTCTCTCAATAGAGATCGGGAAATGGACATCTCAATAGTCTCATTATAGGTCATTTGCTCCAGCATCATCATCGGCCAGTGCACCATCCAGACCGCGAGGTGATCAGAAGAGCAGAGCCTCAGGTTTGAGGGGACAGAGTAACATGCAGACAGAACGTTCTTTCCTGATCTACGGGAAGTGTGGCAAGAATCATATAGGGGAGTGGTTGATTAGGTCAGATATCTGTTTTGGGTAGTGTCCGTTGGCTGGATGGGGTGATGGTAGAGGTCATACTCAGGCTACCAGTTCTGCAGTAGCACCAGCACGCCCAGCTCAACAGGGTGCGTCCACCAGTGTAGGTGGTGGCCAGCGCCAGAATAGGTTTTATGCCCTTGCATCTCGACAGGAGCAGGAGACTTCACCAGTTGTGGTTACCGGTATGTTACGAGTATTCCACCTTGATGTATATGCATTGTTAGACCTAGGGGCTACTTTATCTTTTGTGATGCCTTATGTTGCTAGTAGTTTTGGAGTCAGTCTCGAAATCATATTAGAACCCTTCTCAATCTCTACTCCAGTTGGTGAATCAGTTATAGCTCGATGGGTATATAGAAATTGCGTTATCATAGTCCTTTAGAAAGTCAACTTAGCAGATTTGGTAAAACTAGCCATGATGGATTTTGATGTTATATTCGGCATGGATTGGCTACATGCATGTTATGCCTCAGTAAATTGTAGAACCCGAGCAGTAGAGTTCTAATTTTCAGGTCAGCCAGTCCTAGAGTGGAAGAGTAGTTCAACTATTCCTGTAGGTCATTTCATTTCCTATCTTAAGGCTAGAAAGATGATTTTTAAGGGTTGCGTGTACCATCTAGTTACGGTTAAGGATGCTACGTCTGAAACCTCGACTATCCAGTTAGTTCCTGTAGTGTGCGAATACCCAAAAGTGTTCCCAGATGATTTACCGAGAATCCCTCCCCAGAGAGAGATTGATTTTGGTATTGACCTCTGTTCGGGTGGAAACTACACGCAAGTGCACGTGGTCGAACAAGTAGTAAAGTGGCTTATTTCAAGCCAAGTATCGATCCCACAGGGACTGAACTAGGGTATTAATTAACTTAAGCGTCAGTGAACGATATCTGTATGAATGTAGACAACCAAATAAATAATTTTTTAAGAGTCAAAGTTTACTAAGTAATGAGAATCTAAGTCAAGATTATAATTTGAGTCTGGACAATAGCAATGAAAAAGCCGAGGTTAAGACAAACATGCAAGAATGTAATTTATTAATTCAATTAAGCTAATCTTCTCTTCGGTTGCTAGTCAGGTATTAATTGCCTATGGATTGGATCTTTTGACTCCTATCCAATTGAAGAATCATGAGATCTTATTCTACATTTCTGTGATATAAGAATTTCATGCTCTAGCCATACATAACCGATTCTGTAATTGACTAATAAGACTTTCAGATATATTTCTATTCTGA
>JACEIK010007106.1:2108-25777 GCA_018107945.1 Datura stramonium
TTCACAGAACATCCTCAGAAGCAGGGGGATTTTTTAATTCCACACAGAATGAAATGACTCTTATTTTAGGGCAAAGAGTCATAATAATATGATACAATCTTTGTCGAGTGTAAATCATATTTATGTTCTAGTTGTGCAGAAAGAAAGCCAGAGATTTTTGTCCAATATAGTGCATGAATTGGAGATTAAAGAGTTAACGTTGTTGATGAGATATAGAAAAAGACAGAGTTATAAGCTTAAGAAATCTTATCAGTATTGTGATTATTTTAACAGTATAGGACCCACCACAGATATATATCACTGACTAATTTGGTACCCAAATAAAAGAATTCAAAAGAAAATAATTCGAACTGAATTATTACCCAAAGGCTGCAGCTAATTGTTAGCAGATAAAGCATAGAAAAAATAAATGTGTCAACTAACCAAGTTACACCAGTTTTCTCACCTAAGCAATACCATCAGATACAACAAATGATCTATAAAAGACAAGAAATAGATTTTATAACTAACATTGCTGGAACGCCAGGATCTAGAACATGTATTACAATCTCTCTATTGTTTAGATTGGTATAATCACGGTGGGTGGTAGACACTAGAGCATCTAATCATATGCTCTCAAGGTTAAAATTATTAGATAGCTCAAGTAGGTTGTCTAGGATTGTCATTGCATATGTCAAATGAAAAAAAGTCTAATATTACACATAAGGGTTTTGTGAATATACTGGAGGATCAGAAGATTAGTAATGTCTTTTATGTTCCAAACTTCAAGTTTAACTTGCTCTCAGTATCAAAACTAACCAAGGAGTTGCAATGCATGATGAAATTTTACCTTGATTTTTGTGTATTTTAGGATCTTCGTACTTGCAGCGTGTTAAGGATTGGTAAAGGGTAAGGTCCATACATAATTGGAGATGTATCTTAGGCAGGAAAGTCACTTGTTCCAGTTTTCAATAAATTACCAATACCAGCCTCATTGTTTGCTACTAAGAATTCAACAAAACTCAGTGTTTGGTATAGGAGGTCTAGACACATAATTTTTGAAGCATTGA
The DNA here is from genome assembly GCA_018107945.1 of Datura stramonium. NCBI lineage: Eukaryota > Viridiplantae > Streptophyta > Magnoliopsida > Solanales > Solanaceae > Datura > Datura stramonium. The sequence continues at coordinate 3,158 of JACEIK010007106.1, forward strand.
AGAGGATTGATGGACTCCAGCATAGTGTTATATATAACAATTGTGCAGTATGTACTATTTGTCCATTACCTTGGAAGACTAAGCTACCATTTCTGGTCAGTAGTAACAAGTCAAGTGTTGTCTTTGATCCTTTACATGCATATGTTTGGGGACCTTATAGAGTTCCCATAGTTGATGGAAAGAGATTCTACCTCACTATAGTAGATAATTTTTTGAGGCTGACTTGGATATTCTTGATGAAAACTAAAGATAAAACTTGTTAGATATTGAAAATCTTATTTTCTATGATTAAAACTCGGTATTGTTAAGATGATTAGGACTGAGAGTAGTTTTGAATTTATTAATTTAGATGTGAAAGTGTTTCTTACTTCACAAGGAATCATACATCAAACCACATGTATACATGCATAACAAACCGGTACACTGGAAAAGAGGCACAAATATTCCTTGGAGGTTGCAAGAACTTTAAAGTTTGAGGTTGTTATACCTATCAAATGTTGGGAAGAATATGTACTTATAGTAGTGCATATCATAAATAGATTGTATTCTACTGTTCTAGGAGGTAGATCAACATATGAAATATTCTTCAAGGTTGTACCATTCTTAGATCATCTAAGAGTGTTTGGGTGTTTAGTATATACAATCAATGTAAAGAGACAAGATAAATTTGCAGCCAAGGCATTGCCAACTATATTTAGGAGGTATTCTGCAATTAAGAATGAATATAAGTTATATGAATACGGTTTAAACATTTCATTCAGCAGAGATATTATCTTCAAGGAATCGATTTTTATTTTAAATATAGTCATGATCCTTTATTTTTAATTATGGAGTTCATCAATGAATATTTGTCTGATTCAATTCAGCAAAATCATGTTCCTATTATTCCTAATCAAATTCAGGAGCCTCTTTTAAATGTACAGCTGATCAGCTTGAGTTATCTGATCACCCCCTAGATATATCATCCTACTACTGAAGCTATTGATGGTAACTTACAAAACAACATACCAGTGAGGTAGTCTCAAAGAGCTAAAGCTCCTCTTAGATGATTTAGTTACTGTATGGTAAATTTGTTTTGCCTATCATATGCCTCACAATTTAAGCTATGACTCTTTATTCCCTTATTGTGTTAGGTGTCTAGCTGCATAGAATGCGAAGTTTGGAATCACAAAACTACTATGAAGCTACAAGGGATATCAAATGGATACTTGCAATGCAATCGGAAGTTAAAGCTCTAGAGGACATTAATGGCACTTGGGATATTATTGATTTTCCTAAAGAGAAGACTGTTATTAATTACAAGTGGATCTTCAAGATCAAGTATAAATCTAATTAAGATGTGAAAAAGTTCAAGGCAAGGCTAGTAGCCAAGGTATTTAGCTAAAAGGAATGTATTGATTACCAGGACACATTTTCACCAGTAGCTAATGGATGTGTACATGTTTTTTGGAAAGATGACCTCCTTGAGGAGGCGTATATGCTCATTCCTCTAGATTTTAGATCTCAAAGGGAGTCTAGTTATAAGGATTGCAAGCTAAATAGGTCTTTACATGGCTTGAAGCAAGCTTTCAAATAATGAAATTTAATGGTTACAGTTGTACTACTATATTTGTGTTTTATTCAGAGTCATTATAATTATCTCGTGCCCCAGCCTTGAGGCTAGGCGTGACTGGCACTCAATGTCATTGCTAGCCGAACAAATCACATAACACAGCATACATCATGAGTATACATTTAACATTACCGGCATATCAATAGACTGAAGCTTTAAAAATCAAAATACTCAATTATAGAGAAGACTTGCCATATTTACATAACATGAGAGACAATCTATGAAGCCTCTATTATAAATGGAATAACTACTTTAATGGAACAAGGAACCTGGCATACCTCTAAATCAACATCTAATAATTTGAATAAAATTAATCTCAAAATAAGTGGGGCTCACCAATAGCGGAATGAAGTAGAAATCCTAGCAAGCAGCTCGATTGTCGATATGAGTTCCTAAATTTGCATTATAAAACAATGCAGCACCCCCGGCTAGAGGGACGTAAATACATAGGATCGTACGGTATATAAAGCGGCTAAATAGAACATAACCAGGGGTGAATTTATGTATAAATTCTAGAGCACGTGAACCCGTGGTCTCTGCGTAAAACTAGATATTTTATGTATATATTTTTTAAAATTGATATAATATTATATGTTGGCGCTCATGCTACAAGAAGATTAAATGCACTTGGTTAAAGGTTGAGTTATTTATCTTGAGTACTTGGGATCAATTCCCACTTAATACAATCTTTTCTTTTTCTTTTTTAGTGGTGCACCCGTGTTCTAAAAATTCTACATTCGCCTCTAAACATAACATAATTGAAACAATAATAAGGAGCAACCAAGATATACACATAGCGTGAATGAAGATCAAAGACATAAAAATTAGTAAGTAGATTCCTTTTAAAATCATGTTTTCATCATCATTTGTTAAGTTCATTATGGGAGACTCTTATCTTAACCAACGTAAACCACTATGTAAACATGGAGTCTGATCTCTGTTCGATCAGCTAAGCAATCTCATACCTTTACAGGATATGAGACATATGTATCATAATGTTCATCATCTTTCGTTAAGTTCGTTATAGGAGGTTCTTACTTTAGCCGACATAAATCACCATGTAAACATGGAGTCTGATCTCAGCCCAATCAGCTAAGTCAACTCATATCTTGACGGGATATGATACATACATATCGTAGTTTGCTAGCAAGGATCCATAACAGCCCATACCAGGGGCACATAAGGAGTCACCCGAACTAACGTAAATGATCCATCATCCTACGTTAGCATATGTAATTTTAGATATGAAGCTTCTCCGTTATTTTGTAGTATGACTTACTTGAAATCATAATTAAGCAAACAAGTTTGTCATCATCGTATCATAATCATAGTTCTTCATTGTCATAAGACCTTTAAATTCATAAATTATCATTTCATAATCATTGTTCATAAAAATCATTGAAACTTCTCTTTTAGAGGTAAAATCATAGTTCATAAAAATTATTGGAACTTCTCTTTTAGAGGTAAAATCATAGTTCATAAAATCATTGGAATTTTTCTTATAGAGGAAAAATCATAGTTCATAAAATTGACACTTTTCATAAGAGGATTCATGAAACTCATAGAAAGATCAAGAAGGATCATAGACATACATAGGACCTTATGGAGTAATCAAGAATGATCATAAAACATATATAGAAACGTATAGAGTTTTGAAAACCATCCAGCATAGACATAACGTTCTTGACCTTAATCCCAACAACTCAAGAAGAAAGAAAATTCCATAAGTAAATCCTTAAGAGGAATCATCAAACTCCGATTTCGAAGAAAATTCATATCTTTCATGCTTTCGTAATTACGTGTAGAAAATCATAAACTTCTTGGAAAGGAGGTATCATAGAGGATGAGTAATATCATAGGGAAGTCTTGAATTTCATAAGAATCAATAAGATCAAGGTGTAAGATTTTTCATCATAACTCTAACTCATATATGGAGGAAAAGCTCATAGACAAGAATAACATAGCGTGGGAAAGAACAATGATGTTCCCGCATGTAGAGATAGCCTTACATACCTTATCCTTGGTCTCACAACTATCACCACGAAGCAAAAATTTCTTTATAACATCAATCTACAATAATTATGTGGTCAGGAACTATAATCAATATCTTAGCGATGAAACTTAAGTCATAGAGGCATTTCATCAGATACTTGGATGGCATAGAAAATTCAAGCCTCCTATGAGTGGGTTGTCCTAAGATCCGCCTCCTTCTACAGCCCCTTAACAACATGCATAACCATAACAATTTTAACCAAAACAACCACATCCATCCTCAACACTAAAATAGTCCAATAAACCTTAACACTAGATCATCACATGAACTCATAGCTTCCCAGCACTGTCCCGTGAGTCCTGACCTTAGAACATCCCTTATGAGTAGAAAATAATACCCATGCAAGGGTTTAGGAGAGTTACTTACCTTGGAGGAAGGAGAAGTGCTCAAGATTCCAAGTCTTGAAACTCAAAAGTTGTTTTTGACCTTGCTAGAGGAGAGAGAGAGAGGATTTGATGTCAAAATCTTGAGAGATTCGTGGTTTTATGTTGTAAGATCATGGGAGATGTTTCTCAATGCTTAGAAGGGTTTTTGATTGCTTTTGGGGCTGTTGAGGTCGAGTTGGAATGAAGAAATAAGAAAGTGAATTCAAAATCACGTTTTAAAAAGGGACTGAAAATCACATTTTTCGGTCAAAAATTTGCAATTCGAGGGCCGCATATTCAAGGCACGACCCTTGTCTTGGACCAGCGTTTGACCCCTCCACTGGCCAGTCACTATTTAGTGATTCATGGCCACAATTTTCAAGCCGCAGTCCGCACATTCAAGGCGCAGCTCGCATGTTGGTCCACACTTCATAACAACTTGACAGTGCCTCGATAAACTGTCGATAACGTTTTACTCGAACTCCGATTGAAGAATGGTTGGATGCATTAGAAACTAGATTCATAGGGATTTAGTATGATGGATAGAACACCCAAAAATACTTCATAGATTTGGAGATATGATCGTTTAAAGTTGACCTTTATTCATACATTTCACATACTCTTCACTCTTCTCTTTGTACATGTTTCCCTTTTCGTATACAGCCAACATACAGCCTGTACTCCCCACGTATGCTCCGTATGTGGCTTCATGATTAGGAACAATAGCTACCACATCTCCCATCTCATTTATGGTAGCTTCCATGTCTCCCATCTCATTTACAGCATCACAGGTACAGTCCGTATGTCTATTATACGCTCCATATTTTTACCCATTCATGGTGAAAGTCACAGAAATCAATATTTTCAATTCCTAACCAACTCCAAGCTTCCCTAACACATTATAACTCATAGTTTTACTCCTCCAAACACTTAAGATTATCAAATTTTTCCGAGTCGATTTCACCCACATACATAGAACGGTTCAAATCTTAGTACGACGGTACGAGATGTTACAAATTATTCCCTCTAACACTCAAAGGATTGATTTTGATTTGGTTGTGGTTCTTGTGTATGTGGATGACCTCCTGATCTTAAGCTTCAATCCTGTTTTATTGCAGACTACTAGGGACAACCTGCAGCAAAGGTTCAAATGAAGTTCTTGGATGAGTGAAGTTCTTTCTAGGCATTGAATTTGCAAAAAATAATACTGAAAATCTTATTTATCAGAGAGTCGGCCCTTGAACTTATTGCAGATTCATGGCAAGGGGGGAAAAACCAGTGTCCACTCTAATGGACTTCAATCAAAAACTCACTTCACATGACTTTGATGAGCCCACATGTAGCACTGGTTCGGATGATAAGCTTTTAAATGATGCCGAAATTTATCAAACTGGTAGGGAGATTATTGTATTTCCCTATGACTAGGCTAGACATTGCCTATACTGTCCAAGTTTTAAGTTAATTCATGCACAAGCCTCGAGTATCTCAGATGAATGTTGCACTTAGAGTGATCAGATACGTTAACAATGCACCAGGGCTAGGTCTGCTTATGTCTTCAACTAAAACACAACATTTAATTGCATATTATGATTCAGACTGAGTTGCTTGCCCATAGACTATCTGATGCAGAAATAAATGTACAAACATTTAATAAGTTCAAAATGACTGGCATTTGAACTACCATAACCAACCGAAGCTCTTACTTGACACATGCAGATTTTGACTAGATGCTAGAGACCAACCAAGAATAATAAAAGGGAAAAAAAGAAGCTGCAATTCCCTTTCTAACAGGAAAACCAAGGAGCATATGACCCCAATTCAATCTTTATAAATAACTTGGGAGAATTTTCTTTTACAAAGCAAAAACAGGCCTGCAACTTCCCCTTGCAATCATTTAAATGAAGTGAAGCCAAAACGAACTGCTACTTCTGTTACTCATCTGCCCCTAAAGTTAGCTGGATCAAATTTCAGCCAACATGCTGTTCCTGGCAAAAACTTTCACATTTACAACCTCATTATACACTGTCAATTACCGTCCTATGTACAACAGAGCCTGAAGAGACCCACCAATCTCCCATCCCAAAAGCCAAAATCCCTCTACAATGACCGGCAACATATGCGGCAAACTTGTTCCCGAGTCCTACATCTGGAGCCACTAGGCACTTTCACACACAAGCTCGTATGCTTCATCATGTCTTCCAGGAAGCACCAATATACAGATCTTCTGTTTCCTTGGATCTGTTCCAAGCAAGCAATCTTATCAGTGGTTAACGTGCGACGTGGAATATCATGAATCCATGCTGCTCCCTGAGCGGAGTGAAACCATTTAGGCTGTCCTTTAATTGCCCCTAAGAAGCCAAGCATATTTTTAGAATACAAAACACACCTCGCTAATCCCACAGTCACCCCCGACTAGTTGTGGTTTTCAAGCTCTCTTCAGAGAGTGTCCACGAAAGCAAATGTCCTCCAGAATCTCCACTCAACAACTGTTTCAGATCACTAGTAAGGTGGAGGGCAGTTACAGGATGCTTGTGAAATTTTAGTACCTTGTGAAGGATCAACCTATACTCTGGTACTATATCTCCGAGTCCTAACCCTCCAGTAGGGTTCCCACTTGATTTGTTTTGGGCACTGTCCTCGCAAGAACAATGTACCATTTTCCAAATTTTAATGGCTCCACTCTGGTGGCCTGAGATATACCAGTTAGTTTCCAGCCAATCAGAGAATGTGCAACCAGCAAGTGAAAGGATGAAGTCCGATGGAAGCTGTGATGTGTTGATGACAGCAAGGCACTCCCCATTGATGCTCCAAACAGCAAGCATTACACCGGCAGCAGTAATAATTTCCCCAGTCAGATCATTCACGTAAATTGCTGAAACAGGAGTGGGTAACTCAGGAAGCTGCCTAATAAAAACCATGGAGCTAAGGTCCCACAACATAACAGTGCAGTCATCAGATCCACTCACAATCAACATGTACGGCTGGCTAACTTGTAGGCAAGTGATTTTGCCTGTATGACCACAGAGCGCCTTCTCCAACTGCAAGCGCCTCACAGAACGGGGTGCCTCTTTACCAATCCTCCAAACACAGACCAATCCTTCGTCAGCCCCTGTAACTAGAATGTGGCCGTCATGACTAGCACTGGCACACTGTATCTGGTTCCCTCCATGAAGATTCTCATGAGTGGAGAGAAGCCTATCTTGATCGTAGCTCATAAATCTCAAACTGCGGTCAGGAAAACCCCAGGCAACATATTTAGCGAATGTTCTAGGCTTCAGCAAGGTATTTGCTCCTGCCACAAGAATTTTGTCACCGGAAGTGACAATCTGAGATATAGAAGATGAGGTTTTACGAATCTCGTGTGGAACAAGATGCTGAGAGTGCTTCAACGGGTGAGGAGGAAGCTTCCGATTAGTTCGCCTCTTGACATGGGGTTTGAGGAATAGTTGTTTTGGTGTTTGCCCAAAGTGATTAATTTGAGCAAGAATTGAAGCTTTCATCGCTGGATCACTGACCGAGTCGATGTCAACACTGCCTTCATAAGTGTAGTGATAGAACACATTAACTGCTTCTTCAGCTGCCTGACAACAACAAAATATTTACAGCTTATTTTTCTATTTAATAAGAGAGTGTTACATCAAAAGGGGTAAAATAATATTCGACTCTTAAAATCTTACAAATCATGTGAGAAATGGTAAAAAGAATGCAGTAATTTATCCAGGAAAAGCAATGACTTGAAACAGAAAAACGAATAAATTGACAGTGAGAATTGATCAGTACTCCAAGCAATATGTTGTTAGGTGATTGCATAGAACACACAGCCAACCAAAATTCAGATCTAACAAGAAAAGCATAGAAGGAACCTATGTGGACTGTATGGAGAGAGAAATAGGAAAGCTTTTGATGGAATAGGAAATGTTTTTGCACATTTGAGGAGTAACCTCTTATTCCTTATTTCGTTGCGGTGCACCCATGAGGTTCCTATGTGTACAAGATTGGATGTCATTTGTAGAGAACCATATGTTTTTGTGAAGTTTTCTACTTCTTGGTAAACTTTTAGTATATGGGTGTTTGTTGTCCTTCATTAATAAAAATTTATTACTTGATTAAAAAAACATAGAAAGACCTCATTTTAACATATGGATGAAATCGAGATGCAATGACAGAAGAGAACATCTAAACACTTACTTTCCCTCTCTGTTTGTAACCAAAGATCAGGTCTATCCAGTGATGCAGATTCTCTGAAACATAATCAGATTCAAGTGCTTCTCTATGCTTTTTAATAAACTCTCTAACACTGCCTTTAGCCCATGGAGGCAATACAACATCGCCAACCTGGTGAAGAACCATACACTATTAGGAGACTTATCTGGATTAACATGGAAGTAGTTGTTCTATTAAGACAAGTTACTTCTCACAAGAGGAGGTTTATCCAAAAAGAATACAGAGAAGCAAGACAAACCTTCTCTCCTGACTGTTTCTCCCCAAGGTCAAGATCGAACATATTCTCCAGGAACTCTGGCATATAAAAGAACTCTGGAATTAATTCTTTAACATCTGAAGTATTGCCTTTCCCTGCAGCACTCAGCCATGTGTCCTTTATATTATTGAAAAGACGATCAGCATGATCAAATTGGCCACCTTGCAGCTTCTGATTTTCACCGCTGAAAGGGGGAAGACGTATGAGGTAGAATAGGACAATTCCAGCGCTGGAGTAGTGAGAACCATAATGGAATTTGGGAACTTCGGGATCATCCCAGCTCTCATATCTGAAACATGGAAAAATATAAATATAACAATCACAGAGAAGTTAAATGATCAAGAAAGGCATATGATTCCAAAAAAATGCAAACTCAACAGAATTTCTAATTGAGTGGTAAAAGCACCAACCTTTTTCTGAACTCCTCTTCACCTTCCGCTGTTTGACAGCCCATTGGTTTATCAAGATTTCGGAAAGTTTGGGGATCTGACAAGTTCAGTTTCTCACTCTCATAATCCGCTAAAATCCAGGGGAACACAGGATACTGGGTGAGATCACTATAGCCACGCCCTGCGAGGGTGTTGAGGTGCATGAGGTACTGGAAATTGCTAATTTCACCATTTTGCCATCTCTTAGAGAATGAGTTTGCCATAACCTTGAAAAGACGGCTCCCTTCATTGCTATCTGGTTTTACGGACCCTGATATTGTTGTGTCCAGCCTGTAAAATAGGCAACGACTTCCTTGAAGCTCAAAAACTTGTCAAACTTACCAGACAACAAAGGGCAAGCATATATGAAAAATGATTTTAAAGCAAAAGGATTACTCAATTAAGCACAAAGTCGATTGATTTAACCCTGTAGTCTTTAATCACAAAAACAACCGACAAACTGGTACACCAAATCCACACAAAACCAGTCACAACACTATAATAAATACCATCATAGCATTCCAGAAAGGAGCCATGTTGGTTCGCAGCTATGTATAATTAATCTTTGGTGACCTTACGGACAAGTAATCAAAATAAGAGTGGAACCAGCAATTCAATTGTTAGATGAGAGAAGCAAAAAACTTGAGCAAATTAGAGTAAAACATACATGGTGTTTCTGGGAAGATTCATGGCCACCAGATTCTTGAAAACTTCTTCTCTCTCCTTTTTGTGGAAAACCAGAAGATCATTGCAGCCATCCATGCTAAAGATCTCAATGGCAACAGGCCGAAGTTGATAATCACGCTTTAAGATCTCATGAACACTGTCAAGCTTCCACATATGCCAAAGATGGGGCACATTACCACTAGTACAAACCTTTTCCTTTCCCCATGCACCACCATTATATGCCCATGCCCGTCCCCCAACATAGGCCTTTGTTGTTGCAGCCCAGGAAGAACTTGACTTTGAGTGGGAATCCATGCTACACGAGAAGTCCTTTTTTACACCTAAAGCCTGATCAATGATAGATAGATCATCTTCACATTCTTTTTCACATATGCACCCAGAGTCATCAATGTAAAAATTCTCAATGATGTACAATGATAGTTCTCCAATCAGAAATATACCATCATGTTTATCAAGACCAACCACTCTCTCGCAGTTATATTTGTACTTTATTCTCTCAGAAGGTTCCAAATGAGGTCTAATCAAGTATTCACCATTATCACTTAGTTCCTTCTCTGGTTTGTCCTCCACCGTTCTTGTTTCATCAGCTTTTAGAGAAGAAGATTGCCTGGGAGATCCTAGATCTGACTTCCGTTGAACACTCTCAGATTTGTGAATGGAAGCACTACTGGACTTGGGTCCAAGTTCAAGAGCAGAGCTGAGACTTGTTTCATTAATGCTACTATCATGGTCATCATTCCATCCAGCTCTACTAGAAGCTGCATCTCTAACATCATCAGAGTCTTTGAAAATTGATCCATCATAAAGTTCACTACTGAAAGAGTCCTGCTGCGGATTGTCACTCATGAGATTGAAAAAAACATCAGACTCACCATCAGAGGCATTAGTTTCATTCTCAGTCCTCTCCTTTGAAAGTTCTAGTCTTCCTAACTCAAATTGTCCAGTCAGAACATTTTGTATTGTGTCAATTGTTAATTTGCAACGTTCGAGCTTCTTCCGCATCCTATATGGACCTTCAATGGGGCAAAGCTGCCACTCAGGTTCTTCACTATGAGAGGACTTGGTCAATGGGAAGATTCCTCGCTCATGGACAAGTTGTTGTAGATGAACCTGCCACTCACTCTCTGCATGTAGCACCCACCCATACTTATCCTGGCGAATAACTCTTAGTTCAGTAGCCACTGCATCACGAACCAACTCAAGAGCAATTCTCCGTTCATTTATCTGCTCCCAATGTCGTCCATCTAACTTTGATATCTCCTTTAGTTTCCTCCCCATTTCTCTCTTACGTCGACCATCCATTCCTTTAATCCTCACCCCAGGAAACTTAGCTGACCCAGTAATAAACTGAACCCACATAATGGCAGCGCACTGTTCCAACACTTTATTAACTTCGTGTTCAGAACTATGAAGCCACTCAAAAAATGCAGGTAAATTTCCAGTTAAGAGCTTGTCAAAACCACCATGAAGAACATCCAAAGGAGGTCCTTGATTTGGTTTAGAGACAAGAAAGTCTTCAAGCGCAGCCCTTCGGTGTACTAGGAGATACTTGAGAATATCAATAGCCATGTTCTGTGCTTGACGCCTAGGATCGCGAAGAAGAGAAATTAGATTTATGCAAAGACAGCAATTTAAATCAGTGTCAATGTTGCTGGGACAAAATATTATCCTTCTATTAGCAACTAGCAACTGTAACACCGTGCAAACATCAATTCCACTATCCTCCGAGGATTGGTTCAAGGGCACTCTTTTCTTTGGCTCCACTTGCAAACCTAAAGAAGAAAGTAGTTCATCTTCTCCAATGGTTATCAAGAACAATGGGAGGAAAGAGAATAAAATCATTCTGTTGGTGTTTTTCAGAATAGCATGTACATAAGCATCGAGTTGCCTACTTCCTCTACCAATGGACAGGATCCCTTTCCCAGTTGGAGCAGCTTCTTCAACACGTCCATCCTTATTAGCCAACTGTAGCATAGATAATAAGAACTCCAGAGTCTTCAGTACACCAGCAGGCCGAGGAAAAGCACCCATATAAACTCTATCCACTATCAGCCAGCATAATGCTTCCAAGTTAAGGGACCAACGGCCCTTATCCAACATTTTCTCATCTTCTTCATCATCCCTCAAAAGACGCCTTTCGAGGAAGTTCAGTAGTCTACTGAGGCACAGTCCCTGAAATACCAAAACAGATTCAGCATCAACATACAAAGGAGCACTCTCCAAAATACCCTCGATGACAGGTACTGCCTTCACTTGTTCAGTTACCAAACCAGACAAAACTTCTGCCATAAAATCAAGAACAGCTGTAGCTCCAGCGGAGCATGGCCCTCCACCATATCCACAGTCATCCACCTCAAGAAGCAAATTTGAACCAATCATAAACATTGTGTTTGCAGCAGATTGTCCTTGAGAAGCGGATTTCATCTCAGGAGAGGAATCTAATTCACTGATTGATGCAGCAGACTCCATCAAGGGTGTTGATGCTAGGTTGACTTTTGATTCACCTCCCAGCCAAGATGTCACCACTGGGGACATGGAAGCGATTTGCGGAGTTCGGGGGTAGGATCTCTCAGACAATATAGGAGATTCAAACATATTAAAGGATGCTGAACTCAGTGAATCGGTTTGCTGGACAGGATCGACTGCGCTTTTCATATCGCGGAAGCTAAAATGATTGCTGCTGGATGTTACAGCAGACACATGGTCAACAACATCATTGTCCATCGTTGCAACAGCTTGTGCTTCTTCCTGTACTGATTTGTCAAAACCTGGCTGGGATGACGTGACATCAATATCTGTTGTACCTACATTGTTCGGCATCACCGGCATATCTTCAGAACTTGTACTAGTCTGTCCCTGAGGAAAGCTTCCCATACTTATAGAGGTCTTGGCTGACTGTTCCTGTTCATGAGGCAAACTAGAGAAAGTATTTTGTGAGCTGCTAGTTTCATCACCATCATTTAAGTTCTTCTCTTCCACTGTTACAGATAGTTTTTTAGCCATTTTCACAGCCTGTGCAGCCCTACATGTCAGAAAACAGAAAAAATGAAACGCAAGCAAAGAATTCCTTCAATATGGTCAAATATAAAATAACTATAAGCATACAGAAAGGAAATTTCTAATGAACCTGACACAAGAAAAATAAAGGTCGATGCAACTCTCAAGAAATTCTGCTCTTCGGCAAACAGCTGAGAAAGAAAGACACATTTTCGCAAGATCAACCATGAACCTAAGGACAGAGGTAGCAGCAGCAGGCGCTGAAGCCTCGCCACCCATCAGCCGTGCTGCATAAGTTTTGTGCATAAGCGCTTCACCCTGAAGCTCTCCAGCTATGTCAGTATTGTCTTCTGCCAGCTCTGCTACAAATCCAGCACTGATCTGGGAAAGATTGCCAGTTTGATGGGCAAGCATTGACTGCATAGACAACCTATCAAAAGTTGCCTTTGCCATAGCAATCACAGATTCCAAAAGCTCAGTAAATTTCAAATCTCCATAAATGCCATCACTCGGCATTAGGGCATGAAAGTCTAGCATCCGAACTTCGGGCAGTCTTGGGTATACAGGCTTGCCAAAAATAAGACAAAACAGGATATAGTATATATCAGGGGAGTCATAGAAACTTGGAAGCACTCTTGCCAAGCCTTGATAGCCTCCACTCGAGCGAAATTTAAGTGCAAATGTTGGAGAAGACACAAGGCACACGCCAAGAAGAGTCATGACCCACCTCATACTTGTAGGATGTACAGCTTCATCAAGAAAATAAGTTATTAATTTTGATGAAACAATTTTGTGCCACTGCTCAAGCAAATCCTCTGATTTTATCGTCACTTGCAGATCAATCAGCATCTCAAGCAACATGTTCCTTACAATAACATGCTTTCCCATGGATTCTCTCATAATTTGATGCCGTGATGTTAACTCTGGTGGATCAAATGTCATGATCACAAACCTAACCACTTGCTCCAGTTCAGAGGGTAAGAATCCATCTTCCAATATAACACCTAACAGTACAACTAATTTTTCTAGCACTGGTACTTCCACATCACCTCTTTGTAAAGTTACAAGTAAATGTTGAACAAGGTTAATTCTGCGCAAAATTGTCAGATTATGATTCCTATACCAATGCATTGAAACCAGATGCTCAAGGAAGCCCAGTAAAGCAATCTGTATTGGAATTGGTGCTGTTACCCACACAGTCCAGTCCAACAAAACATGCTCAACCATATCAGCGTTTGAAAGAACAATGCAATTAGATGTTTCAGTTAGCATTTCAGTATTTTCAAGCTCAGAAATATGACTCAATGAATCTTTAGGTGCAGAAAAATCATCCATGTCTCCATGAGATCCAACTGAAGAAAATTCTTCCCGGAATTTGGACAAAGTGAGGTCTTCAATGCTTCCCTCATTGACTGGAGTGGCAGGGGGTAGTGTCTTCTGGGAACTATAGAACTTCTTTGGTTCAGAGAAAGAGGCCTCACATGCCGCAATCTGGAAAAAGATTTCAAGCGATTGCATGTCAAATAATGGCATTCGCCGGTGCAAAAAGAGAGCAAGCAAATGGTATCCCCTGTATTTCTGCATGTCTCTAACATTCTGTGGATTTTGATGAAGAGCACAAGCAAGTAACGTCAAAGACATGTGCAGCATATCCCTCGTTTCAGCTGCTTCTACAAGAGCTAGAATAACAGCCATGCCACCAATGGGACGGATTGTCTCACCGATAACACAATGCTTGCAAATATAGATATCCCCAATAAGTCGTCCAAAGCGTGGTATACCTGTGGATAATCAGGATTTAGGAAACCAAAGGGAGAAAACTGAAGAAATAAATTGTAATTCTCACTTAATTTGTGAAAGTTACCAGCAACAAGCAAAATAACGATTAAATTAATCTACTCACCTCCAATAGGAGAAGCAGCAGCTGACATTGGATCAACCAGATTGAGCACAGAGAATGTTCCAGAAGCTCGAAGTAACTCTGTACTTGTCCCATCAAATGCAAAAATGAGCTTCTTACCAGAAAGTTGAAGGGAGAGGTTCCCTAATTTGTCCAAATCCCAAACAAATCCACTCCGGTCACACTGAACACTCCCTGGCTTTCCTGAGTTATCTGGCTTTTGTGGGTTGGAAGCCAGAGGTAAGTCAGCATCCAAAGAATCTAAAATTGCCATGCTTCCACCTCCACAGGCCTGATTAGGAACAAATTGCAGCAAATCTGTGTCCTGGAAGAGACCCCTATACCCTCGTCCAAGAATATACATAAAGCAGATTGAACCAGGGGAAAGAACTTCTTCAAAAAGATAGCAAGATCTAAGCTTCCATGACAAGTCACTAATCCGTGCACAAGCAACTGGGGTACCAACAATCACATGCAAAGACTTGCCAGCTGGAGAAGGAGAATATCCTAATCTACCAGTGTGTCTTAACTTTCCATTGAGGTAAACATAAGCAAAGCTAGACTGAAAGAGGCCAGCCAGCGCATTTGGTTTGCTATGCACAACAGCGAGATGATGCCACCTCCCTTCCTCCATTTCTAACCCTGAAAATGACAAAGAGGAAGAATTGCTAGTTGCAAGGGTGAGAACACCATCCTCCTGAAGACGAAGTTCAGCATAGAAAGTGCTTGAACTGTCTACTGCTCCAACAGAAAATATCCTCAGGGCATGTGGCCCATGATACTGCCCACCTACGCCTTGCCCCTTAGTGTATCCAGTTTTTGAAGCATCATTCTCCTTTGCCTGTGACTTGAATAAATTTCGGAACTGAAACCAACAAACAAAAGAATAACCAGCAGCAGGTGGCCAAGATCTTTCTCCCAAGGGCACTTGGATTGAAGCACTCCCAACCTTGCTCATGTTCATCTCGACAAACGGTGCAAGGGAGACATCTTCTGAGGCCATATCCTCTGTAAGAATCAATCTTTCCATCATATCAACTAGATAACGACCAGAAGTAGCCAGTCGCATCTGCAGAATATATCTAACAAGCATTCGAAGTTCAGATGCAGATAACCTGTCATCATGACTATTGTTAGTTTATGTATCTGCACACCAAAGTAAACAACAAGTGCCAGCAATGTAGGAAGCACAGACAGCACTTTAGGTAGGTCAATCTTAGGGGAGACCATTCGAATGGTTGAATTGATGACTTCGCTTCGATCTCTTCGACTGAACTACATATTCAAGGTCAAACAAAGAAAGTGTCTGAAAACAAAATAGGCATGTTCCTTCCTGAAATGCTTTTAAAATCATAACTCAGCTCGTTCATTTGGAACACCCTCATCTCTCTACTAGACAGAAAAGACACTGACTGCCTACACTCAGTTCCTTGCAGTTTTCTCAGTTTCATTCGTTGTTGAGGTACACATCTGAATTGTCATGCACTTTTGCTTTACGCAAGGATGGAAAACTAGATTCGGTGGAGTTTGTAGAGAATCATATCTTTTTGGAGACTCTTTACCTTTTGATATACCACTTGTATATGGCCATTAGGCTATGTTTATGAATGAAAATACATTTACTTGATAAAAAAATGATGGGAACCTAGAGAAAAAGGATGATTCTGGTGATTAATAAGAAATGGACCTTGGAGCTAACTCAACCCCAAAAGCTAGCTCATGGATTTCCCAAGACCATATAAGGAGACCAAGAAATCAACAACATCCCACCGATGTGGAACAATTCAACAGATCCCCCACACACAAAACATGCACACACAAAACATGCCCAGGCCTGCAGAGTGGAGCTTGGACAACATAATTTGAGGGCCCAAAATCGGGAACCAAGCATTGGGATGAGTTAGGCCCAGAAACCATGATAAGAAATGGACATTGGATCTAACTCAACCCAAAAAACTAAATCAACAGGTGGGGATTGCCTAAGACCATATAAGGAGACCAGAAATCCACATCCCACCAAAGTGAGTCAATTCAATAGTGATGATGGTGTTGACATAGCATAGGAGAAATTTCAATCAATGAGTCTTCCATATTGCATAGCACTGGGTTACACTTGCCCATAAGGATTATACTTTAAGTTCTATTGATAGTACTATTGATACTTTAAAAGGAATGAGCAATACCGCTCGGTACACGTACATGAAATATATGGAGCACGTACCTTTCATGTGATAATCATTAAAATTTCTGTTGAAATACATTAAATATACGGAGTATGTTCTTTACATCATTGGTTTGATTAGTCATTAATTTAGTATTTTTTGTTAAGTTGAGACTACTTTAGAAATCACATATGCAAATTAAATTCCTTTAATATTAACACTAATTTTGCACTTATTCAAAACTTGTCTCTGTGTCCAACACAAGAATAGTTTACATCTTTATGACTTGGTCAATAGCAGGTCAAGTGTCATACCTGTATGCCCCAAGAACTTCGATGATTTTCAAAGCGTGAGAAAGTATTGGTGATGACCCCAATAGGAAGGGGTAAATTGTTTCAAGGAGAAGTTCCACGCAACCTGAAAAGCATCAACTATTAATATGGGATTAGAACTGAAAGATTGACGAAAAGTAAAATCTCTTCTTACCTACAGATGTAAGGTTTTCCTGGTTATAGGCGCTAGCACGAGCAAGCTTATCAACAAGGTTTAGTACCTCCAATTGCAGCTTCGGAGTAAACAGCAACAAAGAACGCAAGAGCACCCTAACAGCACCAGCATTATAGACACGTTCCACGTCAGGGACAAAAGTTCCAGATGGGGTAACTAGAATAAATCCAGTAGTTTCCTCGTCAGAGGCATTAGGTAATGTGGCACCCTCTGACATCATGAAGGGAGGAAGCACAATCTCAAGAGCAAGCTCCAACAGTAGCTGTACAACTTGCCGTTCACAATCAACACTAATCAAGCCAGATTCAGACAGAAGATCATAGAATGTCTGAGAAGATATGACTGCGTGCAACTTTGTCCTGTTAATAGTGTTATCACAAACAGCCGCTGTCATTAGACGCAACAAGTATGTGAACACTTTAAAGTAAATTGTCAAATTTGACTGATTTGCGGGTTCTCCATCACTTTGAAAACCATGAAGTGTGGTCAATAAAAGAGAGAACCCAGTGGCTTCACCAAAGACCCTCTGAGCCGAACTATTAACTCCTAGGATGCGCCATAAAGCTCCGAAAGTGTCACATTTAGCATCATTATGAAGTGTGTAATGAGTTCCCAAAGCACTTGTAATCATCCCGCTTTTTGAAATGTCAACCAGTGCTCCTAACTCCTCTGGATGGGCCTGACAAAAACAGATATTTTCAACCTTTTTTTGAAGCAAATGTCCAAAGCAAGACATTATCTAGGATAAGAAAATATGCAGGGCAACTAATCCGACATATATGACCAACAAAAGACATATCAGATATAAACAGCAGTATGAATTGTAATCTAATGTTACAGCACAAGGGAGGAACTCATAAGCTAAGAGGACTACTCTAGCAACTAACTGCTGAAGAGGTAGATTGCCAGAAACTAAAACTAAAAGAGATAGAAGCTATTTTAGAAGGCACCGGTTCTTCCAAGAATACTAAAGCTACTTGTAGGTTAATATAACAGTTCAACAATCTTAGTAGGCGTTTGGACATGCGATTTCATGTAGCGATTTGAAATTTTGAGATGAAATCAACGTTTGGATATGCGATTTCATCTCATAATTTCAACTCATGAGATGAAATCCTAAATTCTCCAAAAAGCTTGATTTGGGATTTCAAATCATGAGATGGGATTTTTCAAATGCAAAATTTAACCCACAAGTTTATATTTTGTAAAAAAAATCCTTCATTTATATATACCAACTATATTTACCAACCATTTATTTAATAAATGTAAACAACTTTTGCCAACTATTATATTGTCCATGAGGAGATTATCCATACTATGTGGGAGGATTATACTAAAGAGTAGTATACTACAACCCATGTTTAATTTTACTTTTTATTGAACTAAAGTTCGATTCTTAAGTTGCATTTTTTTTAGAATGACTTTGTGATAGTGTATTATATTTTATTATGAACTTTTACTTATTCGGTAAGATTGTATAAGAATTTGGACAATTTGAATAGTTTTTCATATGAGATGAAGTTCGAAGTTTTGTTTGGACATGCAATTTGGGATTTTTAAGTTGTATTTTTTACTCATGAACATAAGAACCCCATAAGTTGTAAAAACTATTCAAATTGCCCAAATTCTTATACAATCTTACCGAATAAGTAAAAGTTCATAATAAAAGATAATACACTATCACAAAGTCATTCTAAGAAAAATACAACTTAAAAATCGAACTTTAGTTCAATAAAAAGTAAAATTAAACATGAGTTGTAGTGTACTAATCTTTAATAAAATTGGTTGGTAAAGGTTGGTGGGAGTAAATGGTAAATGTTATGTCCAATATAATAGTTGGCAAAGGTTGTTTATATTTATTAAATAAATAGTTGGTAACTAAGTTGGTATATATAAAATGGACT
Organism: Datura stramonium; assembly: GCA_018107945.1. Classification (NCBI taxonomy): domain Eukaryota; kingdom Viridiplantae; phylum Streptophyta; class Magnoliopsida; order Solanales; family Solanaceae; genus Datura; species Datura stramonium. Next base: position 22,253 of record JACEIK010007106.1, read on the forward strand.
TCTTTTAACAAAACATAAACTTGTGGGTTAAATTTTGCATTTAAAAGAATCTCATCTCATGATTTGAAATCCCAAATCAAGCTTTTTGGAGAATTTGGGATTTCATCTCATGAGGTGAAATCGCATGTCTAAACGCTGATTTCATCTCAAAATTTCAAATCGCGATTTCATATTGCATGTCCAAACACCTAATTCATCTCATATGACTTCATATCATGATTTCATCTAGCATGGCCAAACAGGCCCTTAAAGTTTCCAAGTAATTTTCCGCTTTTTCTGCAGCCTCTTCACACTTGCAAAGGCATATTGACAATCAACAAACATGGTTATATCAGCAGGAAATTTATATTCAAAAAGATTTCATACTAAGCTAACTGATCTGAAATCTCACCAATGGCACAGTTCGCTCCATCAACTAGGAAAACAAGTACTCAGAAATAATACAAACAATATGCATCAAAGTAAGATCCATCAATTTTAGGGGGCACTTACAAGTTTGGTAGCTTTTAGAATAGTAACTTAAGGAAATAGGATTTTTAAGAAAAGTAAATCTAAAGATTCTATATTAGTATTTCATCAAAATCCAGGCACAGAAAATATAATAGCACTTTTGGTGATTAATTTACAAAATGAAAATTTAAGATTTTACCTGTGCAACATCTTCAATAATTAAGCATGACAACACCCTAAGGACGCCTGGACGATGAATGTCAGATGCCAAGAGAGGGAGTATAATAGTCACCCCACTAGCTGACCGGAATGATGCTTGATTTACTTCTGTTTTCTTCAATAATGAGACCATACAGTCCCAGGCAACTCCTACTGTGCCTTCAACTTCAAAAAGACGGAACTTCCCTGAATCAGATTCCCCTTGTTTGGGTGAAGAAAGTATAGCATTCTTACTGTCTAAGTGTTTCTTAAAGCTGCTTGAACTTGAACTTGATTTCCTCTCTAAATGATTAGGGTCATCAGCATGCTGCTCCGAACCACAAAGAAACTTGTGCTGTTTCAGATCCTCCAGCAGAACCTCCAATACACCAACTTCCCTTAGAACTTTCTTGTATTGTTGATCGAAGGATAAGAGTTTTACAAAGAAAGACAAAATTGTATGCTTCAAATCGGGTGTGATTGGTTGCTGCAACAAACAACAAAGTGAAAGCAACTCTTGCTCAGGTATGCAATTTACAACAGTCACTGCATATTCAAGTATCTTCAAAATTATCTCTTGCAAGGATGGTGGGAAGCCATCCATGTTAAGGATCAACAGAGGCACGGTCCGTAACTGCTGACAAAGCTTGTAATTGTCAAGATGGCTTGAGAATATTTTAAACATCCTGTTGAGTACTTCACCCTGCAGCGTCCTGCTATCAGCCTTCAGAAAAATGTCTTGCAACATCTGAACAGCTTCCAGGTCTTTAACTTTGTCATTATCCTTATCCCAGACATCATCAACGATTCTGTCAGATGATGACGTACGACTTCTGCCATGCCCACTAGGCTTAACATGAGAAGCTTTTGAAGCTTTTAAGCCAGATGCTCCAGAAGGACCAGCTTGAGCAAGACTAACAAGTACATCAAGTAACCTAGAGAGTGTAGGGGACACATCTTGTGATGAAGCCTCCCCTCCTTTTTCCTCCAAATCGCTTTTACCCACATGATTGTCCAAATGCGGATAATCTGAAGTAACTCCTTGATCAGGAAGGAACTTAAAATGGGAATTCTGACCATCTTGATCCTTTGCGAGAATTAAAGCAAACTGAACCAAGAACTGATAACCATGAGCATTGTGGATATCCTCCCTAAGCCTGATACCACCAGCCTCTACAAGTCAAAGTTTTCTAGAATCAGCAACAAACAGGTGCAAAAAATAAGGCTATGAACAGATAAAGGACACAACGGATCATTTTCTGAAAGTATAGTCTGCAACAGTCTGCGGAGTCGCAGAACGGTGGCCCAACAGTCTAAGTGGAAGTCTCAAGCCCTCAATAATCACACGACGACATTGGCTACAAGAAGAAAGCAAGAGAGTTACCTGGCCTATACGACAATTCTACACACTCAAGAAGCAAGTCCACAATGCTCATCGTATAGGCAGAATCTCCACAAGCAGGGTTAAAATCCTTAACAGCCAAGAGAAGAACTTTTATCTGGGGCATCAAAGATGATGTGCATCAGAAAACAAGGGCAAAGAATATCAAATTTGTAAGTACAAACAGTGCAGTGCTAAATGCTAATAGCCTTGTAAACAATGAAATAGATAATGATGTATACACCAAATTCTCCACAATATTCCAACATACATTTTAAAAATGGTAAAATATATTCAGAAAGTCATCAGGAAAAAAGAAACTATTCCTGATTCATAAAGAATGAAAAGAGGCACATTGCTCATGTAAATTATTTAGAGCATTTCGAGCGCTGAACAAGCTCAAAGTGACTCGTTAATTACTAAAATCAGAAAGAACAAAAAGAAAAAGAGACTTTACACTGAATCATGGCAATACAACATCCAAGTTAATGCACCCAACTTAACAATCAAGCCCCGGACATAAGTGTTTCAAATAAAAACATCAACCAAATGTGTTCTGTGCCACTACTAAATTGTGCTAAAATTGTGCATATTAGCCTCTGACACAAACCCACAGAAAAATTTTAAGTGTACAAAGGCTTTAGATATCTTGACAAGTCACAAGAGTATTTCAAAGCGTTCTGAAGAAAATGCAGTCGGTTCTGAATATTAACCCACTTGTTATCAGATATTAAGCCTTCAGTATAATGCTGGGATAGCTTTTCTTGAATCTCAAGATCACTCAAAAAAGGACTTCAGGAAAGGATGCCCAAAGTACTTTCTCAAGAAGCTATGACTACAAGCATTTTTTCCTTCAAGAACATAAGTAGAGAAAAGATTTCCAAATGTGATGGTTACTTATGATTGATTAAACCAAGCACCTAAGAGTAAGGAATTCCTATAAAGGACTTCTCAAAATGAAATTTTGTTGCATGGGACCCAGGCCTCCTTGCGGAGAGACTAGAATTTATCCACACATAAGAGAGGAATAACCCTTGCGGAGAAACAGAGCATACTCATCAATGTAAGGATCTAAATGGTTGAACCAAATTATTATCCAACAAACTGAGAAAATAGCCTGCATTGACCTTTCAACAGAGAATAAATACCAAATCTAAAAGAAAATAAAAGAGCTATCCAATTGAACTGTTAGTTTTCATATTCACAACAAGAGATTTTTAAAAACATGCTGAGGTTCACTTTGGAAATGTCTTACCATATTTCATGTACGCCTCAAGTTTTGAACAACAAATCACTTAAACAGCATTTTATCAATTATGAAACAGCTATCCTAGAGTCTAGCGAAAACTTGTAAATGCTCATGAAATTTGTGTACCACCTTCAGAGATAGTATAGATCAATCAGATGAGCTTATGTTCTGGAAAGCAGGACACAGAAGTTGCTTTAAGCCTTATCTAACCTTATTCATAGCTCCTCAAAGCAAAAAAAAAAAAAAA
>JACEIK010007109.1:5968-19414 GCA_018107945.1 Datura stramonium
CTGATGTTACAGGACAGGTGACTATAGGCCCAGTCGGCCGGAGGCTGTATTTACAGCCGTTATATAGCCCGTTGATTCCATGAATCTGAGTTAGAGCCAGTCAGGCACCAGATGAGCTTAGGCTCAGTAGTCTAGCAGTCCAGGTCCTAATAGGGCACTAGGTGCCAGTCATACCCCCCCCCCCCAAGGCGGGGCGTGACAGTTAGATAGCATAGGTGAGGAAGAAAACACTCACTCATAGCCCTACATACCTGGGAGGGATGATTTAAACACTTCTCTAATTGTCCAAGATGAGATTTCAAAGGTAACCTTCAAAACTTTCTCTAAATCCTCTCCTCAAACTCACAAGTTTGCATGCATGGAATGAACTAGCTTAGAATAGGTTTTCCCCCCTTAAAACCCTGTAAAATGAGCCTTAAAAGATGTAATATAGGCCCCTAGAACTTAGGAATGACGAAAATACCCTTACTGATTACGCATAAAATATTTTCACTGGACCAAGCAACGGACGAACCAACGGGTCATTGGAGGATGCCACGAATCATGGTATCTATCCGTGCTATGTACGGCTGAGACTTGCCTTCAGATCTGAACCATGGGTGAATAGGATGACTCGTCCTCTGAGACAACATATCGTTACACTGACTGTTGTTTGCCCTTCACACAATCTGAACCTTCCTACCACGAGCCTCACCACGACTCGTGGTTGCTTCCAATGAGTCATTGACTTGATCCATCACATACACTGAAATTCTTTCAACCCAACAACGACTGGTAACAATGAGTTGTTACACCTCACAACGAGTCGTTGGAAGACCCGTTGTATGCCATCTACTGAAGTCCATATCTTACCACGACTGTAAAGGATGACCCATTGTTGGATACAACGGGTCGTCACATCACTCGTTGTCTCCACTGCTACCAATACTTATCTTCCCGACGATCGCATACAATGACCCATGGTTTGATACCAAAAGTCGTTCCTTGGTCCGTTCTGTGCAAATTTTCCCAATTTCTGTGGTTATCAACTTTTAACTTCCAGGTCTTATTCTTAGTCACCTATGGGTATTACATTAATTCAGTGTAATCCTTAGCTGAAACATACTTCCGAACAACAAGAGGTGTGTCGATCTCCTTAGCCTTTCAATAATGACCCGAACAAGGTCATGTTTACGCCTGGTACGAGGTAACCCTATAGTTATATTCATTTTGTCTACTTTCATTTTCACGCGTGCATGGCTTTTTCCTGAATTAGCCTATCTAGTTTCCGAGGTCTTGCCTTTTCTTACTGGCCATTAGTATATTTCCTTCATAACCTAATGCGTTTTTGTCAAACCTAGGTGGAGGGAATAACGAACATGATGTACCTTGCTACAGTATACTGGCGAATCCCAGCCACATTTAGGATGTAGAGTCGACCTCTAGGTTTTAAGACTTTGTCCCCTACTATCTCATAGGCCGACGACTCCCTAATGGGCCTTGTCTCTAGGCTTCACTAGACTAGGGTCTCCGTACTGTCACTCTTTTACCTCCACAATTAAAGGTGGTACCACAACATTCTAGGTCACAATCTCACTACCCTTTAAATGTTAGGCTGATGCTCGTTCCTCAACATTCAGCAGCAATTCCAAGCTCTATTAGCCCGCTAAAATATGGAGATGGTTCTATTCTCCTCCCAAGATCAATGCTCATATCTTGATCATACTTCTATAAGCTGAAAATTGGGGCTTGTGCCCCATGCACCATACTGGCAAGGATACTATCGGCTAAGTCTACCAACCTGTATCTTCCTAACCCGTACTCGGGAAAGTTCCCATCATATAGTATCTCCATCCCTTAACATGATAAGTTGGGGGTTATAGGCTCTGTTCTCCAAGTATCTCTTACCGCCATCCATACACTGCAGTGGGATTAGTCTATTTCTGATTTGAGCTTTACCATTACTGGGGTTTTATTACTTATGGACCTCCACACGTTCTTGGGTGCTACNCCCCCATTTACTATCGTAAAGGTCTAGATGACTTATTTAAACACTAGGGGTCTCAACCACTTTCTAACACTTTCCAGGAGTCAACGGATCTAGCCTTCCTTTACTATTTACTTTGGGAAACATCGCCTCAATATTTACGCTCTTTGTTATACTGAGAACAAAGCTGGGAGGTGAAAAATAGCAATATATTACTATGGTAGGACTGAGGTATAGAACTTTACAACATCCGAAGGGTTGGAGGTAAGAATCCCGCAATTTCCCCCTTCTCTCGTACCTTTCAGGTAATCCAACCTTAACTGTCGCTCCTTTCTAATTCTAAATATCTACTAGGTAATCCAACTCATATATATATACTATATTCCTGGCCTCCTACTCTGAGGCTGTAGAAAGAACTGGGGACGATGCTGACATATCTATCACCTTAAAAGGTTCTTGGTGCCTCGGGAGAATGATGGGGAGATTAAAAGACGTCTACTTCCGCCCTTAGGCTGACTGTCCCCCAAATGTGGCACCTCATTGGTACCCTCCGCTGTTTTTGTAGCTGACTTGCGGATGACTCGAGTCTATCCCATATCACACTATTCTAGACTTACATAACAATTAAAGCTTAGGGACTCATCCCTATACAACTCGGCTCTATAGCACGATCTGAGAAGAAGGAGGGGTAACCATACTATCATCACTCATAGCCTCCTACTTATAAAATGTGGTGCACAACACATTTATAAGCAAGACTCTACTAGACACGGCTTAAAGACTCCCTAGGATACAACTTGGCTCGAATACCAAGTTTGTCACGCCCCACCTTGGGAGGTATGATTGGCACCTAATGCCATACTGGGATCTGGGCTAACATGGCTAGGCATATGCACCTCTGGTGCCTACCAGCGAGTAAAAACCAAGAAAACAAACTGCTATATCTCAGTTGTACATATAGCCTCGGACCGACAAGGCCACACAACACCTGTAGCAGAAAACAACTAACCCAGCAACTCAATAGTAAAGGGATCCTATGCGGGCCGATAAGACCACCATGTTGTCTAGTTATAATGGAATGAAAACAGGCACTCATATTCGTACTATAGCTGACAACGCTACTAACTAACTAGCTAAACTAGGCCCCACATGGCCAACATGTAAAATATGACATGCATAGGCCCCACACTGCCAGGAACAACCAACTATTTGAAAACTGTAGTCTGAAAGCCTCTAGGGGTGAAAATATTTGTAGGGACAGGGCCTTGGCCTACCTAAATATTATACAAATAAAAGACAGATAAACCTCTACAACCATGCAACTCCGAAAGAAAGGAGCTAGCCAAACAACTAATTCTGAATAGCTGCTAGGAGACCTCGCAATCTATCTGTCTAAACCAGCAAGCAAGTATGCAGCGCCCCATAGTTGGGCGTCGGTATAATATGTACTGAATATGTAAGGCAGTAAACAAGACTGAATAGAAACTAATAAAAAATTGAAAGTGAATAGAAGGAAGGGGCAAAAGTTAACCTGTAAGATTTCTTATCCATAACCTGCATCTAGTAAAACATTATACGTATATGGGCTGAAATAGTGAAACTATACATTCATAGGCTACATCTTACTAGAAAGTATACAAACTATAACGTAACCCGGCCCCCATAAGCCTGGAAGGTGCAAGCAACACAGAAATAACTTACCGGGGCCTCCATAAGCCCTGACAAGTATAATTTAATCTATATACCCCTATCCAGGTTCTTATGATTCTACTGGCGCTATGGCCAACCTACCTGGCTTATGGATCCGTATTTGAGCTCGCTGGACTCCTGTAACTGTGTCTGAGCCTGATGGGCTCCTGTAACTGCACCTTGGGCACATAAGGCTCGACGGAGAGTCAGTGATGCTGATACGGCATAAAAGTAGAAGTCTATTCATGGATGGACTGTAATATGGCCCCTGGGACTGAATATAGTCCCTTAATACATCACATAGCTCCTTGGAGACACATCATATAGCTCCTCTGAGAAACATCATATAGCCCCGCAGGCGATGACACAGTTAGCAACCCTGAAGTTGGTCAACGGAAGGCTATCCTAGGTGGGGTCAATCTCGGTCGATGTACTATAATTAAGTCTCACTCTAGCCACTCAAAAGGCATATCTGACTTTTAAGGCCTAACGTGACCACTACTCGTCCCTAGGGTAGTTCGCATAGCTGCCAACAGGCACACCTTGTGTGCCTACATCTGATCATAGGATCCTGGCAGTGATTATAATCTCTAATTGTCTATATCGTATAGGGCGAGATCTTGAATGTCCTAAATGATACTCTAAATTTCATGCTAGGACAACGATAGCTCATCAGCGAACTGTAAGATCGCAGACGACCAACTACTTAATTCCTTTGCTTAGGACAATTGTAGGGCTGCTACTGATCAGACATGCTCCTTAGCAATTGGCCCCTAATCATCCACAGACAGCTTACTTTCTTGGTCTAAAGGTAATAGTGTACTAACATGGTTCTAGTCCCTTAGACCTTAACTTGGTCTGTTCAGATTTCATATGTCTTTACTCGACGATTCATAACCTCATAGGTAAGTTTATCTGGACTTAGCCACTCACGACAACCTGTACCTGAGTATCTTATAAGAAGAGGTTGGGGCGTTGGTCTCGCATTCAACTATTGATAAGGTTCCCTCCTTAGGGTACCCATGGGTCTATCTGACTTGTACAACTGGGATGACTTCCTGAGCGACCTGTATGACGAGCACTAAGTTGACTGAAACTAACAGTCACTGGCAGTAGATAACTAGATGGCAGGTTGTTACTCAGTTTACTAGGCAACCATGGTGCCAATGACTCTAAGGTATGACCATCCTATCCAAATTTCTGGTCCTGGAGGCATTAAGATACACCAACGGCCTTTGGGCGAGCATTACTGACAATACAGGCGTCAAATTGAAAGTTACATCGCTCGGCTGCGCCTAATGCTGCCAAAATTACCAAATCATGCCCAATAGCTAACCATAAACTTCTAAGGCCTTGGAATGACATCAAGAGATCAGAATTCTACTAACACAGTGAACAGAAGAATAGAAGAGCTTCTATGATGCTCCTAGCGTGAGTCACACTTAACATACTCTTTCCCGACAAGGGATACCGCAATATACTCTCAATACATTTTCTAGCAGCTAACTCCAACATACATAATCATAATCTACTGACAGCAGCTAGTCACAACATACATGGTCGTTATCTACTGGCAGTAGCTAATTACAATATATAAGCTCATTATCTACTGGCAGCAGTTAATCACAACATACAGGATCATTGTCTACTTTCGAAGGCATCGGTCGTATCACTATACGACGACAATAACTTGTCGAAGAGATAAGCCTTAATATACCTCGAATTCTGATTCTTGTTTAACTGATTAGTTTCAACCTATAACTGGTGGTTCCATACAACTGCAGCCCTTACGCTAAGAGAATAGGGCTATTTTCAATACTAAATTCGGCAAACAACAATATCTTTTGATAATAATATTAACTATAATTCAACTTTGTTTAATTCGGCCGAAATCTTATAATTTCTTGAGAGTTTAGAAGGTAGAGATGCTTACCTATCACCTGTAGCCACTTAAGACTCAATTTGAAGTAATTCCGACAACCTTTACTCGGCGAGGTTCTGTTACTCCAAGCGAATTTTCAAGAAATAACTCCGCAGAGATGCTTCCTGTAGGCCTAGAACTTGTTATCCAAGGTGAATTTGCATTTGGACAGAGTTTGACGGCGTAATTTGATGAAAATCCGATGAAATATACGTTTTCTCTCTATTGTTGGTCGAGGATATGTTTTAAAATGATTTAAATCAACATATAGGGCCTTATATAGGAGTAGGGTGGTGACAACGGGGGCGCCTCGTGCTGGCCATCGCGCCACGCTGCCCATCGCGCAGACAGGGATAGCTCCTCGTGCTGCCCATCGCACAGGCAGCGCTGGCGCATCGCGCAGACCTTCGCGGCCTAGCCTCGCCCAACCCTGCTAAACCACTTGACGATGCTCACTCTTCCTTCCTCTGAGGCTCTTCCCGCACGTGTCAAGCTCTCATTGCTCACCAGAAGCCCACGCGCACACACACTATCTGCTAACATCTTGTGGGGTACAACATGAACAGAATGACCTAACATTAAAAATAGAAATCGTATGACTTGTCATAGATTAAATCATAAGTAAAAGCTCATAAACTGATCATTGGGTCAAACATGCTGTAAAACATAATATCATATGTCATGAACATGAATAACTGAAATCATGAGGAATAATGGGAGACTGGTCATTACCAACACCATCACGATAGAGCTTATATGATGCACCAGCTATCACACTCAAGCAGGCATAGCCATCCAAAACCTTGTCAGGGCTGAGGATGATACCATGATATCGATATCAAATTGAGACCCCTNCTCCCAAAAACATGCATAGTGCTCCCATCGTTTTTTAATAAAGCTGAAATCATAATTACATGTATAGTCTAAAATCTGAACGTAGGGAATCTTGACTCCAAAACATATCATAAGTTGCATTAGGAGCCTTAACTCCAAAACATATGATGAGTTGATCTTGTTAGCCTTGGCTAAATCATGAAAACATACTTAACTTTTGTGGGCTTGCCCAAATCTTAAAATCATGCATGCTTAAAATAGACTTCATAAGTCAAAATCATGTATTCATACATGGGTAATTTATAAACATTCATTCATACTAGATATCTCATCATACATAAAATCATGAATCATAAACTTTACTTTCATAATACTTGCATAATAGGGGCATAATTTTTAATAACTTGAAATCATAAATTTATAATCAAATTGTGTATAAAATCTTAAATAAAAAAACATACCTTGGAGCATGAGGGAAATTGATCCATAGACATATCATAGAAAATTTTATAAAATTAGTTTAGAACCCTATACTTGAATTCATGAACTTGAGAAGAATTTGGGAATGAGAGTGAAAGGAAACTCTCATTCATAGACCTACATACCTAGGTAGATTGATTCTCTAACTATCCTTGAAATACCAAGAGAATTGGGGATGAATTGAGAGAATTTTAAATTATTATTCTAAGAGAATTCAAAGTCTTGCATGCATAGGGAGTTTAATAACTTGATATAGGCTAAACCCTCTTAAAAAACTCCTTTCAGCATTTAAAATGACATAGTTTAGGACTTAAGAGCTTAGGATTTATGAAAATATCCTTAATGATTTCACAAGAAAAAGGTCACTGTCAGATGCCACATATCATACCACGAGTCGTACCATGAAACAACGACCCGTGGTTTCCTCCTATTGTCAGATCAGCCTTAATCCCCCATTCTCTGATCTTCATATGATGGCTATAGGATGAATCATTACACATTACAATGACTCGTGACTTCCTCCCATTGTCACCACTAACTTCATGCATAGTTTTTGAATCCTCCCAACGAACCCAAAAAATGAGTCGTACCTTGTGACGATGGGTCGTTGGACCCATCCATNAAGGCTCTTCATGTTATGTTTTCAGAATATGTATTTCATGTCATAGTTTTTGAATCCTCCCAACGAACCCAAAAAATGAGTCGTACCTTGTGACGATGGGTCGTTGGACCCATCCATTGCTACTGTTTCCAACACCTCTACTCCTTCCCATGACTACAAACTATGACTTATTGTTCCATAAAATGAGTCCTACCACGACTTGTAACATCCAACCCTGACACCACAGAAACAAATGACGGCTCTAGGCCATGACCTGTTACATCAACAAATAGATCGTACCTTGACTCATTGGTCCAGAACATGTCAATCAGAAACTTACCATGACTCGGTCTTACGGTCCATTAATCCTCACCATGACTCATATAATGAGTTGTTTTGAGATATTTTTTTCAAACTTTTTCTGCTGATCATATTTCCAATCTCGAATCTAGTCTTAGAAATGTATTACATTACCTAATTATGTATTATTCTCATGAATTTCAAGGATATGTATCATGGATGAGTTTTCAACATTGTTTCCATGGCTAGTTCACATATGTCAATGAATTTATGAATCTATATAATTTTAGCTAGCCCATGCAATCCTTCCATGTTTCAAGTATGATTATAAGCACCGTGTATGTTTTTTGAGTAGTAATTAGCACCTAGCAGATGCAGGTTTAGATAACCCAAGTCCCTAACTATGTTCCACATAGGATAACAGATCCTTTCCAGTTAAGAGTGTCTTTCTTTGACCAAAGGATAAAGGATCCTCGCTAGTTGAGAGTGTCTCCCTTTTTCTAGATGGGCTCATGAGTGATATCTGCCATTAATGGTTCTTACCATTGGCAAGGTATGAACACCCTCCCGGCCAGAGTTACAGGTTGGGCTCTATGATGCTCACTTGGAGTATGTCGGTTATGAGAACCTCCCATCCCATGTCATGCTAGATTCATGTTTTATGATGCATTGACTTATGGTATTTAACCCATTGATCAGTTTTTGAATTTTACTTATGAATTCAAACATGTTAAGCTTTATGATATTGCTTTGAAAATCTTGGGTCATTATACTTTAGTTTTTAATGAAAATATCATGCTTTATGACTACACCATGATCATGATTTCTATCATGTTGTCCTTACATTTATGTTTTTCTTATCCTCCATACTCAATATGTTCAAAGTACATATTGCACACTTTGTACTATATTTTCTCATGATATAGGTTCGGGCGTTCTCAGCCTCGTTGCTAGATTCACTCTTGTTCCTGATTTAGCTTAGAGTGGTGAGTCCTCATCCTCCGAGGATGACGAGTTGGGTTATGCTCTATTTTATTAATTTTATTTACAGATACTATAGAGCTAGTTGTGGGCCTATCCCTTCAGAGTCTTATGTTTAGAGGTTTTTTATACTATTATATTTAGATGTTTAGCAGATTGACTCATGTTGTCGTAGTCATAATATATCTCAGACTTTTTGTGCTTATGATATGTCTCTTGATTTGCTTCCACATAGTTTTATGCCTATATTACGATTCCATGCACATACCATGGGTTATCTTGGAGTCATTTGTGGTTCTAGATCCCCTATCGCGTCTGAGGTCTACGCTAGGGTGATATCATCGTGATTGTTGGAAAGTATTAATATATTGTTTCCTACCTTTCATGAAACTCTTGTATTCAAACTTAGGAGATATATCTTCTTTCTTTATTGCCTACTCAATATTTTGTATAATTGATTCTTCTATGTCTACCTACTTTCTTTCTTCTATATTATTTTGTGGTGTGTTGTCATTTGTTCCTTCATGTGTGCAAATATCATGGAGTTCCTCATTAGGGGACTTTTTGGTCTTTTTAGTGCTATCCATTTGCTTGGACTCTCCAACAACTATATCTAACTCTCCATCTAGCTCTAAGGGGCAGGCATCTATTACTGTAAGTAATACTATCATACTTTGTTCAGTATTTTTTTCCTTCTACAATTTTATGTACTTCTAATTCCTTGAGTTCTGCATTGATTGAAATTGACTCATCATATCTAGGCTACCTACTTTACTCATTTCTTTCATGATATTGAGGTCCTGCACTACTATATTCACTACTTATTTCCGAGCTTCTTCAAATTTGTTTTCCTCCTCTAACTCTTTTTCATGCTCCACTCTATCTCCCCATTTTGATAAGGAAGCATTCTCTTCAATTTACCAAAAGATCCTTCTATGCATTCTTTTATGCTTATCCTTGTACCTATTTCTACAATATTCTTCTCTAAGGGCCCTCCCATACTCAATTATTGACTTTTGATATCCATGTTGTAATTATCTTCCTTTTTTAAAGAGTCAAATTTGTTTTATGTCTTCACCTCTATGCATTTGAATATACTACATTTTGTGGTATTTGTTATCTCCTCTTTCTTGTTACTAAATACCCTGCTATCTTTAACCACTGTCTAGGTGTCTGGGTCTCCTACTATCTTACCACTGGACATTATTCTAGGTGGGAAGCTATGTTTATTCACATTGATCTGATGTTGCTGCTTTGGCATCTCCAAGGTGGAATCTACTACTATAACCTCATTCTGTGATCTCGACTCTAGATGTATAATTTTGTGCTAAACTTCATTATGACCTGCTGATTGCATTTCTTGTAATAATTGAGCAATTAATTGTATTATATTTGACCTTTTCTAGGCAAACGACTCCTATAACTTCATTTTTTGTCTCCACCTTATAACTTTTGGAAGTTTAGATATGAGTTCCACTTGAACCTTAACCCTATCATAGTTGGGTCTCATTTTGTTTATGGTGGCCATATCTAACTGAAATAGATTTTCAACTACTGAGACCAATATAAATAAGTATTCTTTGACAAAGAGCGTAGGCAAAAGATTAGAGAACGAAGTCCATGTCATAACATGTGTCGTTTCTTTATCAACTCAAAATTTGAACCATATATTAGAGGACGCATCTGAAAGGCTACACATTTTTTGTCTTTGATGTAAAGAGGCATTTTTTGACATAAAATTAATGAAATCCTCTTGTAAATAACATCTGATTATAATGTGTCTATTGTGAAGCACTCCTATACTGCAATCTCCTTTCATGCCACACTGTGTTGGCACATTTCTTTTGAGTTCCTCAATACTCAGCCAACTATAAGAAAACTTGCCAATAATGGCGTACTATAAATTTTCTATAGTATTCATTCTCAAAACCTCTACTTATGTCAATTTAATCACTGGAAACCCATCAATAACCTTTATCAGACGCATCAAAATTAGTTCTATGAGAGTTTTTTTGGATAATAATGAATTATTTCTAATCAGGAATTTACCATAATTCATTTGGGAGGATTATGATTGTGGATCCACAGGCACTTTGGGGGCAGATTTGGATAGTTTGGAAGAGAGGAGATTAGGTAGAGGTGGGAATTGGGAAGAATAGGGTGGTGCAAGCACTGCCATTGTCATCCCTAGTAGGTAGAGGTGGGAATTGGGAAGAAGAGGGTGGTTCAGGCGTTGCCATTTTCACTCTCCAAAATTGGGGGAAGGTACGACTGACTCCCAATACCCGACTGACTGAGGATCAAACTATACCTTATCTATAATTGTAACACTTAGGCCATCTAGGCCACCTTTCACAATCAACTGGAGTACAAACCGGACCCAGAAGTTCTTAACAATACAGGATAAATAATTGAAATGCTGATAAGGCTATGACTATTCTAATCCAAGCTACAAAAAGCCGACAAGGGCACAAACTAAAATAACACTGTATACACTAAGTCCACAAAGCCACTGAAGAGTAAACAAAAACTGATGGTTAGAACAGGGCTCCAACCTACCCATAACTACAACTCAAAACACACGCTGAAATAACTAAGCCGTAGCTCCAGGAAAAAATAAGCATACCAACACATCTGCTAATCTCATGAACCACTACAACAATTGGAAATATCGGCCTCCACCTACACTTACAGTACGAACGCATGTCCCCAGGAAAAGGGATGTCAGTACGACTTAAATGTACTAGTATGTAGGGCTGAAACTATAAATGTGAGATAACAATCTTATAATAAATAAATTAACACATAAAAGTATAAAGGACAGGCTAACCTGGAACTCTACAATCTGTAACTGATAACAGTCACTATAATAGAAGTGAACTCAGGATAACTGAACTAGAAATTAGGAATAATAACAACCTTGAATCCTTCAAACTGAAAGCTGATAATAACTCTATATTGAGGTGCAAATTCAATCAAGTAATGCACAAGAAAGATCTATAAATGTAATCCCAGCAACCAGCCAACCATAAATTCATATATAAAATATCTCTAGAGTGTACCATACTGGGGTAAAATAAAAATCTCTCCAGTTAGTGTACCAAAACGATGTAAAATAAAACTATCTCCAGTCGGTATACCATACTGAGGTAAATAAAAATATCTCTAACTAGGAAAAAATAAATAAATCTCAATCATAATCATATATTGAGCTGATAGGGTTTATACTGGGTCAATTTAGCACATATAGCATAGAAATAATAAATGCTTAATATGTGGCATGAATAGGCCTCTTTCATAATTCATAGTTATACATAACCACATATATCACATAAACCCTTCAAATAACACTTAGATGTGCATATTCAATGGCTTTCATAGTTATAAGAAGGTTCAGATGACATAAGCAATTCAACAATCTCCACAGACAACACCTAGGCACATTTAGGATTCGAGAATTCGATAAACTGATGTTCAGCTGAAGGAAGAAGAATCATGGAACCTCCCCTTAGCCTCAAATACCTCATAATATATATAAGATATAGGACAACTACGATACGGTATTCCTATTTTGAAAAGCTCGTTTACACTTATTAGATTGTGACATTGATTCTTAGCTTAGGTTCACTTATGTGTCTTTAACTTCTATACTTTCTTATGGTGAATCATGAGCATACCTCGTTTGTTCAACATCACATTTCAACGTAGCTTATGAATAGGAAGCATAGCTCGCGTATCTTAAACTTGGAGCTCTTTATCATGAAAACTCGTAGGCAAATGTGTAAGGGTTACTTTAAGACAAATAAAAACTCAATCATGCTTTGTACAATATAGGAATGGCTTATATGAAACTTTAAAATATCTAAGGAGCTTACGGAAGCTTAATGGCATTACAAGTAGATAAAAACTTCTAGGAATAATTCTTTAAAAATAAAAAAAATAATCCAACACTTAGGACAAATAATCAAAGATAATTGTTTAAAAAATATGATGAAGAACTTCTCCTTAACTTGAGTTACTATCTCAATAACATTCGATTCTAATAATTTCATAAGAAGTTAACACTTTACTGGCCATTCATCGACTTAACACATACTGAACATAAATAACTTTATTTATAACACTCTTGCTAAACGTCTTTAGAACAAGGTCAATCTTGCTAGCCACTTGCCCAACTTATTCATAGTCATAATCCTTATTTTCTAAGTTAACAACCTTAGCTCTACTTTCCTTATTCATCATAACTTCTTTTCCAAGCATGATTTGTAATTCCACATTTAAGTCTTTACTCTCGTGTTCAGTATTCCATCAATTCTTATACGCGCTTACCTTTTTACGTAATTGCCAACCTTATCTCTTAAACCTCATCTTGCTTATATATTAACGTCATTCAAAGGTTCTTAAAATCAATTGATAGAGAAAGTACAACTCACAAATTACTTTACAAGGTCTAACATTTTACTTTTATATTTCCTATGTTACTAATGCCTCCACTTTTACACTTGGATTAACTTCCTTACACATATACAACTTTCAAAGAACATGTACCATGTCTACTTAAATCTTTAAACAATTCTCAGGAGATCCAGATAAATGAAGATCTCTAATGAACATATAGCGACATTCTAAAGGCAATCCTTGTCGCCTTAGCGTGTAGCTTTAATGTAAGCATAT
>JACEIK010007109.1:35144-48505 GCA_018107945.1 Datura stramonium
CTTATAACATCAAGATACTATGCATAACCTGCCCATAAAGATGGCTCCACAGAAATATCAATAGTTTACACATTTGAGTTCTATTTTCCAAGCTTAACAAACCGGTTAATTGAGAAATGCGTTAACTAGTCACTTAGCTTAAGGGAGAGGGAGAGGGAGAGGGAGACTTTCTCATGACCCTAGGTACCTTAAAACATGTATATTATAGGGTAGGCTATATCATAAGGCAATTCCATTTTGTTACCCTCATTTGCCCTTACTGACTTAAAATCGATTTCAAATGTTAGGTTCATCCGCGCATCGCCGTCTTGCCATGTTTACTAATTTCCTTAGAAACCAGAATGTAAAAACCCTATACACCACACATATATAACATAATGTAAAGGACAACTCACACTACCCATGCTGAGGGGACTCCAGACTCAATTTACGACCATGACTATAATCGAAGGCAATTTTATTTTTCACTTTACATTCATGTTTTCCAACTCTTTAGCAATTCATAACATAATAAATAGTAATTATAATACTTGGGTATAACCATAATAAGATACTACATAAGCTTAAGTCAAGGAAATTCCGGATTCATCCTCGGCATGATTTTGTTCTTAAAAATCAAGAGACAAAGAGCGCCTTACATACCTTGTTCCGATGAGTTTTCCTTAGTCGCTTATTTCCTCCAATTACCACATTTAGTATTATTCAATTCCTTGAATTTATACTCATTTAACAAGTCTGGTTTGAGCAAATATCCTAGACAAAATGTCATCCCAAAATAAGCCATAACAACAACATAAAACAACATTTCATTACTTTGTTTTAACTTGTTTCCACAACCTTTAAGGAGAAAAATGAAAGGGTGAAATTACCCAGATTTTCTTGTGATCACTCTCCACCAAAAAAGGAGTATATTCCCAGCATAAAAAGTATCAACCTCCAAAAATGGGCATAAACTTCACCCAAAAACACACCAAAAATGAGCCAGAAAACCAACTTCAACTTCTAGCTTTAGTTAAGGAAATTTATGGAAGTTTAATTGCTAGAAATTGTTATACTTTTCTTTTCTTCCACTTATACTAAGATGGATTATCTAGGAATCTTAACATGGTTGAAAACACAGAAGATTCACTGCCAAAAGCATGGCAGCAACTTCAGCCAAACACACATAAAAATGACAACCTAGTCTAACTTCCAATTTTTCAGCTTTTAGCTAAGATTTTTGATAAGTTTAAGGGGTAGAATCCTTACCTCCTTCATTGAATCCAACCATTACCAAAATGGAGTATATATGAAGATTAATACTGCTCCAAAAACGCAGCAAAGATATCATAAAGATGCTGCTAAAACGCAGCAACTAGACTCATCGATGTAAAGATGCTGCTAAAACGCAGCAACTAGACTCACCGATGCCTCTCTTCAACTTTGCAATGATCTTCTTCACTTCGCTTGAATTTTGATTGATTATTTTCCTTTATTTTACTTGGTTCTTGCCTGAAAAATACGTAGAGAAGTGTCCCCTAATCAGGAAGCTTTAATTTGGATAGGAACAATATGATTTGGGCATCAAACAATTTAAATAAATAGGGGTAGGGCGGGTGGAGGCGGTGCTTATGTCATTGCTTAATGGATCCTTAGTAAAATACCCATAAGTTTTTACTCTTAACTATGATTGATAAAAAGTTTG
Source organism: Datura stramonium (assembly GCA_018107945.1). Classification (NCBI taxonomy): domain Eukaryota; kingdom Viridiplantae; phylum Streptophyta; class Magnoliopsida; order Solanales; family Solanaceae; genus Datura; species Datura stramonium. The sequence goes on from JACEIK010007109.1 coordinate 36,829, forward strand.
ATGTTTTGAAAACTAGGCTCAAATACCTTTAATTTGATAGGTTGCAGAACTTCTAACTCATTATAGATCGGGGAGATATAATCATTTAAAATTGACCTTTACTTATGTACTTCACATACTCTTTGTTCTTCCCTTCGTACATGTTTTCCTCCTACCCTACGATCAATATATAGCCCATACTTTCCTTAAAATGACATAAGAACATCAAATAATCATTAAAAATTTCTAAGGGGTAACAGCCATCATGTCCGTCAAGGTAGTCGGCGGTGGTATGATGGTCAAATTAGGTCCAAAATGGGGGATTGGGGATGAGAGAGAAGAGAGCATTGCCTTGCATTAATTACAGTTAGATATGCTGGTATGATACTACTCAGTTGGCATCATGAGTATTTTCGAGGTCAATTGGGCTGGAGCACTCAAGGAAAAACCATGATTACGATACAATAACTCCGAGGAAAAGGTAACAATCGTATTATAACACCCCAAAAGTTCCTAAGAATAGATTCGGTATTGGAAATATGATTAGCAGAGAAATATTGACAAAAATATCTCAGAACAACTCATTGTACGAGTCGTGTGTGGTAATGGATCGTGGGATTAAGTCATGGTGAGCTTCTGGTTGACAGGTCCTAAACCAACGAGCCAGGGTATGACCCGTTGGTTGATGTGACGACTCGTAGTCACAAGCCTTTGTTCATCTCTACAAAAAAAAGTCCTAGGATGACAAATCATGGTACGACTCATTGGTCCCACTAACGAGCTATTGTCAACAGTCGTTGTTTGATTTTGGCATGCCTAGGCTGGGTAGTACGAGTCATGGTACGAATCTTCATGGGAAACAATGAGTCGTGGTAAGTGGCATTGGTCAGAAGAAATGAAGTTAGGAAGCTTGACCCAATGGCAACGTAAGGGTGCAACGACCCATTGTCGCTAGTAACCATCCATTGTATGTGTCTGTTAGGAGGATTCCATAAATCATGCATGATGTCAGTGGTAACAACAAGTGGAAGTGACAAGTTGCTGTGATGAGTAATGACTCGTCCTGTCTAACCATCATTAGAAGGTCTAAGTACTGGGAAAAATTGGATGGTTGTGATGAGTGATACCACGAGTCATGGTATGAAAGGATGACTCGGGGTACGAGTCATGGCATCTGGCAGTGAGGTTTTTCCTACCAAATCATTAAGGGATTTTCATAAATTTGAAGCTCCTAAGTCCTAAACTACATCATTTTAAGCTTGGGAAAGAGTGTTTTAAAGGTATTATTCACCCTAGATCATCCACTCCTCTCCTAACACCTAAATTAGCATATCAACTCTCTCAAAACCTCTCAAGAATTCCTAGGGTTCTTCCTCAAATTCTCCCTAAGTGCAATTGGGGTTTCAAGGCTAGTTGTTGATTATCAATTCCAGGTATGTGGTCTTATAAATGATGGGTTCTTTCACCCTCATGCCCCTTATTCAAACAAATTCATGATAACCCATACGCCAAGCCCCACTTTCAAAATTCTAGGGTTTATATTGGGTTATGAAATTCTTCCATGATTCTCTTATGGGTATAACTGAATTGATACGAATTTACAATTTCCATGATTGGGATTTTATGATTCCTATAAGTTCTCATGAAATTATGGTCCCTTATGTTACAAGTATGATTCTGAACTCTTATGGATAAATCATTTTTATGAGATTTTATTATCCTCTTATAATTTCAATGCTCTCAAGCCCTAATTTATGTTTTATGATGTATGATACATGATTTCCTATAAGCACTTTACATGAATTTATGAACTCCAAGTATTAGGATTTTCTCAAGTAAGTATGACTTTTCATTATTATCAGGTTTACGATTATGGCCGACACAGGGGCTCTTATTTCATGGATAGTTCACATACTACAAACATGTTCATGATTATTATGACTTAAACTAGCCCATGAATTTCATGTATGATTTCCCGATATTCATTATGATCCATGTGCATGTTTTTAGGAGTAGTATCTAGCATCGAGTAGGCTCGAAGTTCAGGCAAACACCGAGTCTCAGAACTACGTGAAAACATAGGTTGATATTCATGTTAACCCTATGGTGTCTCTTTAGTGATAATGCCATGTTATCGTTCATTTGCCTAGCAAGGCTTAGAATAGCTCTGCCCACTTGAGAAAGATAGTCAGGGCATCATGTAAGCTCTATCATGATGGTGTCGATTATGATGAGTCTTCTCACTATTCCTTATGTTTTATGCACGATTATGATTACAATACTTTGGCTCAAGTTATGTTTTACAAGGTCTCTCTTATGATTACGATTATGTCAAAATTATGAATAGTTTTGAAAACCTTCGGCCCTCATGTTTCAATTATGATTATTACTTCATGTTTTCTTGAAATGTCCTACTCTCATGAACTTTTATGTATTCTAGTTGTCCACTTTAATTACCTTCCTACTCAGTATATTCCAAGTACTGACCGCATACTCTATGGTGTATTGTTTCATGATACAGGTCTAAGTGATCAGACTCAGTCTCACTATTAGTCCAGCTTTCCCCTCAAACCAACTCAGTCCCCGTTGTTGGTAAGTCCTCATCTTTCGAGGACATTCAGGTTTTAGTTGTTTGATTATGTTATTTCAGTTTTAGACCTTAGCGAGCTAGTTAGGGGTGTTTTTCCCATCAACTCATCAGAGGTTCTAAAGGCTTTTCAAACGATATGTAGATGTTTCAACTCTTGTCAAGTGTTGACTCCCTTTATGTTATGTTGACATACTTTAGATTTCCGCTTATCCATGCCTTTAATTTAATTCCTGCTTGTCTATGCTTTTAATTCATGCTATGTATGTGCCATGGGTTGGCTTGGAACCATTCGTGGTTCTAAGTCCCGTGTCTTGATCCATGGTCCCCGTTCAGGTCGTGACAAACTTGGTATCAGAGCATTAGGTTTTGAAGTGTCCTAGGATGTCTGAAAGTCATGTTAAGTAGTGTATTTTTCATGGGTGTAAAGAACGTCATACTTATGACAAAGAGGCTATGAAACATTTTATATAACTTCCCTTTGTTTATGATTCTCTCTCGTGCTATGGGTTCAACTCTCTCTCTATCCCTCTAACTCTAGCTTATGCGTTTGTAGAATCATGTCTCCTCACCGAGTTAATGGTAGAAGCAATGACAATGGCAATGGAGATGGACATTAGTAGGCCCCATCAGCTCCAGCGGATCCCTTGCCTAAACATGTTACCCATGCTGAGTGTAGGGTTTCCTTCTAGATATTAGCACATGCCATGACTGCTCAGGTCAACTAGCAGGTGGTGGCTCACATTCCTCAGAATGGGAACACGACAGCAGCGAGAGTGCGAGATTTCCTCAAGATGAACCCATCTGAGTTTCTTGGATCGAAGATGGATGAGGACCCGCATGAGTTTATTGAGGAGGTGCAGAAGATCACCCAGATTATGGGGGTGACTGATAACGTCCAAATTCACTCCTTTTGATGAGAGAGTGTAAACGTTCGTTGACAAAATAAATATACCCGATGGGTGTCAGGTCAAATCCCACAGGGAATGTTAGTCGATCACACAAGAGTTTTTCATTAAATTGAAGTAACTTGCATCAATGTTTCAAAAGTAATAAAGTAAAAATTGGAGGAAATGCAATTTGTTAATTAAAAGAGGAATTCTATCATGAAAACATAGGTAAAGCATAGAAAACACCAAAGGAGAAACTACTAGGGGTGTGATATTGATAGGGGCATCATTGAATTGAGATTGCTAAAAGCTCCTAGGATAACTCAATAGTATAATTAGTTGTAGAAAAGGCAGCATCCTAAGTTTCTCAACCAATTAGATGCATTAACCTCTGATTTTTTCAAACCCCAAAGTTCCTTCCACAACAACCACATCAACTTGGGTGGGAATTAACTATTTCTTGCTTAGATTCTCAATGGATATGTGATAATGGGTGTTTTCTATGTCTAGCCCAACCCCACAGGATCAACACCTAATTACCCATTAATATTTTCGCGCTCATACCTCAAATACCTTTTTCAAGCAAAATTGACATAAGTAAATTCAACCCACATTTGCAACTATGAGTATTAAGAATAAAACTACGAGAAAATACTAAAATTATACTAATAGAGTAAATCTATGATCAAATACATAATACCCAATTCAAATCAACCCTAATAATTCACTCACCCCTAGAAACAAATTAGCTACTAATGGAAGTAGAAAAAGACATTGCACTCAATAAAAATTCAATATCCATTCACAACGTGAGTAAGAAAATTTCAGTAAGAGTTTAAGCTCCAAATGGAGTTTCTACCTTGTAGAAGAAGAAGAAGAAGATTGTTTCTCTCTCTACCTCTCTCTACTTCAATACAAGACTAATTGAATAATGAATATCTGATATGGAATAATAGAATGTTCAGTTCCTTTTTGAGATGTGCAAAAGTAGGGTACATTCTTTCTCCTCTTTTTATGAGCTAGACATTTCTACCCCTATGCAGACGGGTGTCACTTCCAATTCACCGACGGTTCGCCAGTGCTCATCCCCCATTCACTGATTGATTTTGGCTGATGATCAGTGAATTCCATAACCCTTTGGTGCTAGCACTGGCGGTTTGTCGATTATGATCCGCGGCTCACCAGTATTAATCTTCATCAGTACAGTGAGAAACTGCGATCAACCGGTGTTTCGTCGGTGCCCTCCGGTGGAGCGCCGGTCCTCATCTCCTTTGTTCCATGTTTTTTGCTATATTTCATGATTTTTCTATTCAAGTTAGGTACCTGAAAAGATCATGAAAAAAGGGCATAAAATCCACCTAAATGACCTGAAAACTAAGCAAAAACTCATGCTTAAGAGCCTAGTGAGTTGGTAAATTACCAACTCATCAAACCCCCAAACTTGAACCATTGTTTGTCCTCAAGTAATGCAATTATTGTAATTCGAGTAAGTGAAATAGCATGTTATCTATGAATCTATTCATTAAGGACCAATGAGCCTAGACAACCCAAAAATGCTCACCAACTCAAGGAAAGAGAGAAAAGATTCTCCAAAATATGAAAAAGTTTCAAAAGGTAACCACAATGAATAAGCATGATTCACAAATTCTTTTCTTCATCAATATAGGGGCAGGGTTTATCACTACAAGCACACATAGCATCTCAAATCATTATAAATTAACATTCAAAGCTTGCCTTGAGGCTCAAAATACTAATATCCCAATCACTTCTTTGCAACAATGCAAGTATGTTCTCAAAGGAGGTGATGCCACTCAAAAGAAGAGAGAATCCCATTTTTTTATCATCAAACAATGCACACACAAGGGGTTATAGAATAAGACAATAATGCTCTGTCACGGCCTGAGAGTACACCTGGATCATAGACACGAGAAAAGGAGCCCCGAAAGACTCCAAGTCAATCCATGGCATGAGCATATATCTAATTCATACACATAAGGTGGAAGACTTAACCTAAAAATCATGAATTTAAATGAAACGTGACATGAAATATAAGATACGGTAATTCATAATATAAGCATAAATAGCGGAATACTACAATTAAGTCTAAAAGCCTCTAATCATGATAGACGGGTTGAAGGGACAAGACCCCAACTAACCCCAACATTCTAAAAAAAAGATAAATAAGGTCCAAACATGAAGCCCTCGAATCATGAGGACTCACCACTGAGAGTTGAGAGCAGAACTGAGAGCAAGCTAGGAACGGTGCTGAACTTACGAACCGAATCCTAAAAATATGTGGGTCAGTACTTGGAAGGTACTGAGTATGTAAGGTATGCAAAAGAATATTTAAAAACATAAAAGTTATAGGAATGGGGACATCATGATCATAAGACTGAAATCATAAGTATATCATAAGGCTCAAGATTTCCAAAATATTTGTAAACCTGTCATAGTCATAACATGTGAGAAAAACATTTCATAAAAAACAACTTGAACCAATAGAACATGATCATACATGCATTAATACCATGAGTAACAATGGGAGATTTCTACAACTGACATACCCCATATGAGCACACATGGAGCCCAACTTGTAAACCTAGTCGGGAGGTCGTTCATACCTTACTAAGGGTATGAACCATGAAAGGCGTGATATCATTCGTGAAGGCCCTGTAGGCATAGGGGACAATCACTAAGGAGGTCACAAGAATAACATACGGTGGTATGTAGTTCTGCGATTCGGGACGTAACCTAGGCCTCGAACATACTCAGTGTTAAGTACTACTCCCAAAACATGCAACGTGATCATAGAAATTCATACATGACATGCATGACTAATTAAATCATGATAATCATAACATTTTTGAGAATTCGTGATTCTAGCCATGGAATTAGGCCCGTGAATTAGCCAAAATCATAGTTCATGAATCATAAGCGACATGTGGGCATTGCCCATAATTTCAATCATACTTGAAATTCTTAAATTTATGGGACACATGATCATAATAACATGAGTGATTGAAAACATGCTTAATTCAAAAGTTCATATCATGCTTGAGAAATCACCATAACCATGAATTTCACCAAAAACTCCATGATTTGGGCACATGTGCTTTTAAGGGTTTAAATCATAAAATATTAAATAAAATAAGTGAAAACAGCCCAACAATTTGACACCCATGATTTTATACATACTACAACATGCTCATATCGATTTTTGAGGGAACATACATTTGGGTTATGACCCATAGAGGTTTGGAAATGTTAAACATAGAATTAGGGAGAAATTGGGCATGGGTGGGGACTAAACTACCCATTCAAAACCCCACATACCTGGAATTACTTGCTTCTTAACTCCCTTGAAAAACCCTAGGTGGAAACTTGATGAATTAAAGAAGAACCCTTGAATCTCCTCCTACTCCCTTCTCTAGTTCTTGCAAATGCCAAATGAAACTTAGCATGAGTTTTTCCTCCTTAAAAGACCCTGTCCCAACCTCAAAACAACGTGGTTTAGGGTCTAAAAGCGTAGAAAAGTCAAAATTATCCTTAATGAAATTTCCTTGAAAAACAGTTCTGGCCCCGAACATGACTCGTACCACGAAGTCACGACCCATGGTCACCTCTCGTGGTCACCTCACCACTTTTCAATCTTCTGAATCTGGCCACGACTCGCATACCATGACTCGTAGTACCATCCTACGAGTCGTACTGTCAGTCTTGGTACCATCCACCCATACCAAATACGACTTAACCACGACTCCTCATCACGATTCGTTGCTACATCCTATTAGTCGTACCATGACCCCTGATGATTCACTCTGGCACCACTGAGAATTTCACCACGAGTTGTACCTACTCATCACAATTCGTAGGACCACCGGTGAGATGACCTCAGGCTCCCGAAATTCATCACGACTCAAGTCACGCGTCGTAGGTCCTCACCATGATTCGTACCTCGAGTCATATTGGTGCAAAATTCTAGGTTTTCTGCAGTTTTCAACTTCAACTCCTGGGTCTATTCTTAGGTCCTTCCGAGGTATTACAATATCTCCCCCTTGGAAACATTCGTCCTCAAATGTAGGAAACAAGCAGCAACCAGAAACATACAATTACCATATGCAAATATTGATCATTTAAGCCAAAAACTGATGAATGATTACCCCCAAAAAGAACTACATAGATGGATTGAATTCAAACATCACATACATATATCATATCATAAAACAAGCTTGCACGCATGAACGGAACATGAAAACCTGATTAGAGGTTTAGGGCAAAAACGGATACCTCAAACTGAAACTGGGCCGGTAGGGAATAGGTGGGGGTATTTATCCATCATATCCGCTTTAGCTTCCCACGCAGCTCCCTCAACATGCTTATTTCTCCATAACACCTTTACTGAAGCTACTTCCTTATTCCTCAGCCTTCGAACCTAACGGTCCAAGATTGCAACAGGAATTTCTTCATAATTGAGGCTATCCTTTACGCCAACACTTTCCACTGGAACCACCAAAGCCGGATCTCCCATGGACTTTTTCAAGAGCAATACATGAAATACGAGGTGAACTGAGGCCAACTCTGAAGGTAACTCTAACTCATAAGCAACCTTACCCACTCATCTCACAATCCGGTATGGGCCAATATAGCGGGGGTTGAGTTTTCCTTTTTTTCGAAATCTCATTACTCCCTTCATGGAAGATACCTTTAGAAACACCCAATCGTCAATCTCGAACTCAAGCTCTCTTCTCCTCACATCTTCATAAGACTTTTGGTGAATTTGAGCCATTTTCAGCCTTTCTCTTATTATCTGAACTTTCTCTATAGCCTCATGGATTGAATCTGGACCCACTAACGAAGTCTCACTGACTTCAAACTACCAAATGGGTGATCTACACCTTCGCCTGTAAAGAGCCTCGAATGGTGCCCTCTTAATGCTGGAGTGATAGCTGTTGTTGTAGGAAATCTCAATAAGAGGCAAATGCTCATCCCAACTACCCTTGAAGTCAATAAAACAAGTTCTCAACATATCCTCAAGAGTCTGGATAGTCCGCTCCGCCTGACCATCTGTTTGCGGATGGAATGTCGTGTTAAGCTTGACCTGGATGCCAAATCCCTTTTGAGAAGTTCTCCTAAATTGAGAGTTGAACTGAGTACCTCTATCCGATATAATGGACAAGGGCACTCCATGCAATCTAACCAACTCTCGAATGCATAACTTAGCATAATCTTCTGCCGAATCAATGGTTTTGACCTATAGGAAATGAGCAGCCTTGGCCAACCTGTCCACCACAACCCAAATAGAGTCATACTGTCTATGAGTGTGGGGTAAACCTATTACAAAGTCCATATTGATTTCTTCCCACTTCCAAGTAGGAATGCTGATATCTTAGAGTACACCCCCAGTCTTTGATGCTCGACTTTCACTTGTTGGCAATTCGGGCACTTGGCTACAAATTTTGCAATATCTCTCTTTATGCCATTCCACCAGTAGATTTCCCGCAAGGCATGATACATCTTGGTGGTACCTGGATGGATAGAATATATGGATCCATGAGCCTCATGTAACATCCGACTCCTCAAATCTCCCACGTTCGTAACACATATGTGACCCTGGTACCGAAGCACACCATCTCCCCCTTTGGAGAAGACTTCTACCTTCTGACTTTGAACAGCTTCTTTCAATTTACCAATATTGAGTCTTCATCTTGTTTAGCCTTCACCTCCATTACCAAGGATGACTCTGACCCGTTCTGAACTACTACCCCACCATCGGTCGAACCAATTAATCTAACTCCCAACCATGCAAGTTGATGTGCTTCCTTTATCATCTCCTTCTTGTCTTCACTCACATGTGACATACTTTCCATAGAAAGTCTACAAAGGGCTTCTGCTACCACGTTGGCCTTACCTGGGTGGTAAAGGACACTCATGTCGTAGTCCTTAAGTAGCTCCAACCACCTCTATTGTAGAATATTTAGTTCCTTCTATGTGAACACATATTGTAAGCTCTTGTGTTCCGTGAATACATCTACATGAACCCCATACAAGTGGTGTCGCCATATCTTCAAAGCAAATACCACTGCGGCTAACTCAAGATCATGGGTTGGGTAATTTTTCTCGTGAATCTTTAGCTGTCTGGAAGCATATGATATGACTTTCCCATGTTGCATCAATACAAATCCCATTCTGACTCTTGAAGCATCACAATATACCACAAAGCCATTGGTACCCTCCGGTAATGTCAACACCGGTGCTGAAGTGAGCCTGGCCTTTAATTCCTGGAAGCTCTTCTCACAAGCCTCTGACCATTGGAACTTCACCTTTTTCTGAGTCAATCTAGTTAGTGGGGCTGCAATGGATGAGAATCCTTCATGAACCTCCGCCCGCTAAGCCAAAAAAGCTCCTGATCTCTGAAGGGTTTATCGGTCTGGGCCAGTTCTTTATCGCCTCTATTTTCTAGGAGTCCACCCTTATACCTTCGCTTGACACTATATGTCCCAAGAATGCAACTGATTTCAGCCAGAACTCACATTTTCTAAACTTGGCGTATAGCTGGTTATCTTTGATGGTCTGAAGTGCTACCCTCAGGTGTGCAGCATGCTCCTTTTCGCTCCTGGAGTATATTAATATGTCGTCAATGAACACGATCACGAACATGTCCAGATAAGCCTCGAATACCCTATTCATTAGATCCATAAAAGCTGCAGGGGAATTTGTTAGTACAAAATACATAAAAACGAATTCATAATGGCCATACCGGCATCTGAAAGCAGTCTTTGGGATGTCGCCCTGAGCTGATGATACCCGGACCTGAGATCTATCTTGGAGAAATATTTGGAACCCTGAAGCTGATCGAATAGCTCATCAATATGGGTTAAAGTGTATCTATTCTTGATTATGACCTTGTTCAACTTCCTATAGTCAATACACATCCGAAGAAAACCATCTTTCTTTCGGACAAACAACAGCAGGGCACCCCATGGGGACTTACTCAGTCTAATGAAACCCTTATCCATCAAATCCTTCAACTGCTCCTTTAACTCTTTTAGCCGGCTGGAGACATTCGGTAGGGAGGAATTGATATGGGATGCGTGTCGGGCAAAAGATCAATCTCAAAATCAATCTCCCTCTCGGGAGGAACACCTAGTAGGTCATCTGGAAATACCTCGAGATATTCACATACCACCGGTACTGACTAAATGGTCGAGGTCTCGGATGTGACATCCTTAAACCTAACCAAATGCTAAATACAGCCCTTGGAAATCATTTTCCTAGCCTTCACATCGGAGATAAAGCGACCTACAGGAACCGCTGAACCACCCCTCCATTATAAAACCAATTCACCTGGAAATCGAAACTCCACCGCTCGAGTTCTACAGTTAACCGATGCATAACATGCAAACAACCAATCCATGCCCAAGATGATGTCAAAATCAATCATAGCAAATTCTACTAAGTCTGTGGAGGTAACCTTATGCAATACTGTAAGGGGGAAACCTCTATATACCCGCCTCGCTACGACTGAATCACCAACCAGAGTAGATACAGAAAATGATTCCAACAAAATTTTAGGACTGACTCCAAAGTGACTAGCAATGTAAGGTTTCACAAAAGAATGTGTGGCTCCCGGATCTAACAAAGAATAAGCATCAATATGAAAGATTCACAACATACCCGTAACCACATCAGGAGAATCCTCTTGCTCCTGTCGAGAGCCAAGTGCATAAAATCGGTTCTAGCGCTGGCCACCAGCTAAACCAGTCAAAGCACCCTGCTGAGTCTAACGTGCCACAAGAACTGCTGAACTAGCTGCTGATGTGGGGGCTCCACCACCCCTTGACCTAGCTGCGGGGCAATCCCCAAGTCTGTGTCCGAGTTTGCCACACCTGAAACAAGCATCTGAGCCCACCAAACATTTCTTTGGGTGATTCTTGCCACATTTAGCACAAGATGGGAAAGTGCGCTCTGTGCGCATGCTATTCTGACCCCTCGAACCTGAGGCCCTGCTCCTTTAATCGTCTTGGCCTGGATGGGGTACTGGATGAAGATGGTGCTGATGTAATGGACCTGTGTAGGGACTGCTGGTGAGGCCCACCCCCTGGCCTCGGCTGGGAGAACCTGTGGCTATTAGTTCTGGCCCTCTTGGCCTCTCTCTGCCTCATATGAGCTGCCTCCATCTGCTGGGCATAGAGGACTATCCGTGGGTAGTCCATATCCTGAT
>JACEIK010007110.1:51080-63451 GCA_018107945.1 Datura stramonium
TGATTATTTGATGTTTGTATGCTAGGTTAAGGAAAGTATAGGTTGTATATTGATCGTAGATGACAAGGGAAATGTGTACAAACGGGAAACCAAAGAGTATGTGAAGTTCATAAGTAAGAGTCCACTTTAAATGAACATATCTCCCAATATATAATTAATTAGAACATCAAATTACTTGTCAATTGGAGTTCGGAGTAAGAAGTTATGGGCATTTTACCGAAGCACCCCGAGCGGTTACGCGGGCATGATGCGGGCATGACGCCCTAGCGCCTCCACTCCCTTATTTACTCAAAATCTAATTTTTCACTAGTAGAAAAATTTTTCATCTAAATCTAAATTGACCAGCTTGCTAAGGATTCAATGTCTCTCTCAATTCCAGAAGCTAGTACAAAGAAAATCAAGGAGGAACACCAAGCAAAGTCCAAGTGTGCTAGGGGCTGTTTCGGAGATCATTTTGGCAAGGTTTTGAAGGATGTTTTATACGTTTCAAAATCTATTAGGACGGCCTATATATCCATAGCAGTTGTTGAAACCAGGAGGAAAGGTAAGGATTTCGCCCCTTTTCAACCTCTAAAATTGCAAAGAGAAAATCTGGATATTGGTAGCTAAGTGAACTGCCAATTGACTGTTTGTGAGTTGAGTTTTGCTCGTTTTCCTTAGGCTTTTTGGCTATTATCTTCTGGAATTATATTTCATATTTAGGGGAAGAATTATAGTAAAACTAAGGTAAAAATTTCCTCTTGTGTCTCCCTCAAAAGTTAGTGAAAACTAGCTGAGAAAATAGCTAAATGTTGTTGATGCTACCATGTGTTGTTGTTGCTATTGTGACTGCATTTGGTTAGTTATTTTGGGCTGCATTTTGTGCTACACTTTAAGCTTTTTGTTGGCCTATAAAACAACTGGATTAAGGAGGTTGAAGGCTGACCATTAAAATAGGAAATCGTCTAGAGAAAAGTTCATCGGAGAAAGGTATGTAAGGCGCCCATCCATCGTTCTTTTAAGCACGATTCGTGCATTGTGAATCGAATGGGCCATCAAACTATTTAAAAGTATTGAGGCAGTATGTTAAGATTCATTTAAGCTTTACAGTTTCAGGTTTTATTGAGGTTAAATGTTAAGATTTTTCCTAGCCGAAGTGAGTCATCGAAAGTGTGATATTGTGTTGAATGTTGTCATGGTTGTACATTGTGTTGGAGACCCCTCAGCATGGGCATCGTTAGCTGGTCCTTATTGTATGTTATGTTTGTATATATATGTGTGTGTGTTTGTGTGTGTGTGTGTGTGTGATGTTAAATGTTTTTAAAGGTCTGGTTGCTAACTGAAATTGGTGAAAAAGCCTGGATGATGACGTGTAAATGATTTTAAGCCAAGTAAAGACATTGCAAGATATTAAGGGTAAATGAGCTTATTGAATTAGGATTGCCTAGTTATGGTTGTCATTTATCTTAAGTGTATGTTATGAAATATTCTTGGCCAAGGGGAGATTTCATAATCCCTTTCCCTTAAGCTGAACGACAAGCTAGCGAGTCTCGAAGCTCTAATTTCCTTCGAACACGATCTATAAATGTTGTTGAAACTCTTAGGTCATCACAATTCCTTATGATTTATAGAAGTTTTAGTACATGAATTTAAGTTCTATTTTCTAGCTTTACACGTTATATGTGCTCACTTGCAGTTACGCATTACGAAGGAGGCCTACGCTGCCCACATGTTTAGTATTCGTCATTTCTATGCTATACATATTAAGTCTATCCAGTATAAGCTATATCGGCTCTATTTATTATTTTGTTTAAGATTTATTGACTTTACCCCGGTGTGGTACACCAGCTGGAGTTCTTGTTATTTCACCTCGATGTGGTACACCGGCTGGATGGATTTTACCCTGGTGTGGTATACCGACTGGAAGCATTTTTATTTTTACCCTAGTGTGGTATACCGACTGGAAGCATTTTTATTTTTACCCCGGTGTGGATGCAGTTACAGTCTTTGTTGTGCATTAGATGATCGCATTTATACTGCAACAATGAGTTATTGTCAGGTTTCTATTTTCAGGATTCCGGGTTGTTACTATTCCTTATTTCTGGCCTAGTTATCAATTTTATCTTACATTTTTACAATTTTCAGCCATACATACCAGTACATTTTATTCGTACTGAAATCCCTTCATCTTGGGACCCTTCCTTCAATTGTGCTACAGGTACAGACTGAAGCTCAGATCACCGGATGCAGTAGGAGCCATATTTCAGTGGAATAGTGGTATGCTCCTCTCTTCCAGGAGCCATGTTATAGTTTTGACTATTTTGAGTTTTGTGTATAGCATGGGTAGGCCGGGGCCTATCTTGTGCATTTCTGTTTGTTTACTCTGTAGAGGCTGATGTGGACTAGTTTGTATAGTAGTGTTGGTTGTGCGGTCTTGTTGGTTTTCCATTGCTCTACTTAGCTTTATTGTAGCGTTGTTGGCTTTCCAAGTTGCATACTTATAATTTTCAAAGCATTATGGGTCCAGTATTTATCTTTGTTGGTTGTGACAGGTGGCTTAGTCAGCCTTAGTGTTACATTTATAGATTCTATATAGCTGGCTTCTCGATTAATCATGAATAGAGTGCCAGTTGTGTCCTATCCTAGTTTTGGGGCGTGACACGGAGATCTTTCGGATATAATGACCAACACAGATCGAGTTTGGCATACAAGGGAAACTAAAGTACCCTCAAATGGTGCTAGTCCAAGTGTTGTGACTACTGAAATACAGAGAAGAGATGAAGAAAGGTGTGAAACCCTAGAAAAGATAATGACCCAACTTGAATTAATAAAAAAAGTATGTTTTGGGAACCGGGTCAAAGAATGTTAATGCTATGGGGACTCAATGTTCTATGAAATATGAGAATGAATCTTTACCATCGAGGTACGAAGAAGAGTGTCAATTCATGGAAAATCAAATAGGGGTTTATTGACCGGAGTATCAAGGTGGTAATCAAGGCCTTTGGCACCCATGGGAACAGAATCAAGGTTGGAGAAATCGTGACAACCAAGGTTGGGTTGATAGAAATGACCAATAGGGTAATCATGATCAAAACCATGATGGGGAATGCTATCACCGAAGCTCAAACCAATATATTCCCCCTCCAAAGGCTGAAAATCCCCAATTGCAACCTTGTGTGAGTGATATGGGAAGATCCAAGATTGAAGAGATGTTAGCTAGAGTGAAAAAGGGTGGAATCGATTGATAGCGAGTTAAAAGAGCTAAAAGGGGAGGTATTTAACCTCGCCCAACCCGTGAATTCACGTTCAACTTCTATGAAGCACTTAGAAGCTCAAGTGAATCACGTTTCCATGCAAATGAACCCCCGAATGAAAGGGACCATCCCTAGTGATACTATGCCTAATCCCATGAAGGACAATCATTGTATGTCTATTGTCACGAGGAGCGGTAAGGTGTTGACGGATGGGGGCGTTAAGCCCAAAAATGTGTTCGACCCCAAGACAAAAAGTGATGTGAATGATGAGGTGGAAAAAGCACCAAATGTTGTTGATGATACCAAAGAACTTGATGAAGGGGAAGTTGATGTTGATCTGGAGAAGGTTGTGGACGAGGAAAAAAACAAAGATGATTTAACCAATACGGGTCAAGAGCCTAGGTTTCCACCTCCTTTTCCTCAAAGGTTAGCACAATAAGTTTACAAAATTTGTTGAGATGTTCAACAAATTGTCCATAAATATACCTTTAGTGGATACATTCCTCCAAATGACGAATTATGCGAAATTCATGAAAGAATTTCTAAAGAAAAAGAAGGTGGTTTATGCTAGTGTAGGAGAAGTAACAAACCATTACAGTGCTGTGATGGAGAGCAATCTTTCCCAAAAAAGAGAGGATCCTAGAGCCTTCACTATTTCTGCACCATTGGACTATGTGTTTTCCAAAAGGCCTTGTTTGACCTTGGGGCAAGCATTAACTTGATGCCTCTTGTCATTTTAAGAAGCTAGGTATGGGAACTCCCAAGGCCTACTAAGATGAGGCTTTTGATGGCGGACAGGTCTATTAAGAAACCCGTGGGAATTCTAGAAGATGTTTTGTCTTTACTAGATAGGTTCATCCTTTCGGTCGACTTTGTGGTATTGGATTGTCAAATGGATGTTGAGGTACCCAACATTTTGGGACACCCACTACTAGCCACGGGAAGAACACTGGTGGACGTGGAGTTAGGGGAGTTAAAGTTCAGAGTACGTGGTGATAAAGTCACCTTTAATATATGTCAAACCACCAAGCTCGCAGATAAGTGCAAGGTGATAGGTGTCTTTAGCGATGGAAGGAAGGAAGATGAAATTTGTGTTGATAAGGCTGATTTAGAGGATGACCCTATAAATAACTAACAATTGAGGAGGTACCCATTATTCTAAGATGTTAAATAAGGTGCTTCTTGGGAGGCGACCCAAATATTTTTATGTTTTGATGCCTTGATGCTTTGTTAATTTTGTTTTTGTATGAAGATTGGATGAGAAGAAAAGGAGAAGGAACATAGGGTAGCCATTGTGCTAAACCGGCGAAACTCTGGTGCTCAAGCGCAAGTTGCCACTCTATCACACGACAAAAAAGCAGAAGTGGGATAAAAAAGAGAGAAAGTCGGCGTTCCACCGGCAAAATGCCATTGGCATTCAGTGGTATGCCAGTCTAGCGCAGGTGTGAACCTGTACACCTGGAGGAAATATTAAAATAGAAGGGTGAGCTTCGACTCATTGGTGGAGAGAGCATGACGATCCATAAAATACCCTTCGATTGTAGCTCAAAAGCAGTGAACTGTGCACAAGAAGAAGTCACCTACCCTTGAAGCGGCGGAATGCCGGTACTCACCTGCGGTCGCGGGTCTGGCATGGGTAGAGGTACGCAATTATATTTTAAATATTGACCGACCCGTTGACCAATACAATCCGTAATACTTTTAAAAATAAAAATATGGTAAAAACAACCCTTTTTACCTTCCCAACACTCCCTCTCTCAACCTTTTCACCTAACCTATAACCCTTTCACTTTCCCAAATCCATTTCCCCACTATTCCACCTTCCCAACTCTCTACCATTAAACCCAATTTCTCACCCTCCCAATCACCCTCCTTCTCTTTAGCCTATAAAGTCTCTCTCTCTTATACTTTTCATTTCATTTTACAGCACACAACTCTCACTAAGCAAAGAAAAGAAAAGGCAATTCTCGTTGTGAAGATACCATTGTTTGTCAAGCACAATGATTCAATATCTTTACTTCTTCTTACTTCTCAAGTTAGTATGTGTTCATGAGAACTTACCGTGCTTTAGACTCGCTGTTGTTGAAAATATGAATCGACAAAAATGGAGCATGCTGCATCTTATAGTTTCAATACCCATTTCCCAATTTCCCATTTGGTGAGTTCCTTGTGTTGAATGAATTTTATGATGTGGGTATGTTGGGGGTTTGAATACTTGAATAATGTTAGGGTATTTACCTATCTTGTGGAAATGTCTATTGAACTTGTGTGCTTGCTATAATAGTTGGGGCTGAAGTCTGAGTAACCCCATGTACTTAAAATGCATGATTTGCCTGATGATAGATAGGATGACGTCTTTCTTAAGGGAAAATCGTCATTTTTATTTTTATTTTTGTTCTGTTTCTTGAGTGAATAAATTCTAATATGAAGTAAAGGAGTTAGTCATGAATTGGAAGGGATTCTATTAGCTGAGTTAGGGGTGAAAATCACTGAGCGGCATCCTCTAACGAACAATTGGCTGTAACGCAGGTTTGGGTTCAAGGCTTTAGGCCACTGCCCAGAACCCGCGTTTCACCTACGTGTCACAGGTTGAGACAAGTGAAACATCGGTGTGGCACCGGAAGAGAGCAATTTCACTGAGTCTTCTGCCAAGCACGGAAACCTCAACAATGACTTGCGGGTCTCGACTTGTATTTTTCCGGTCTCGCGCTGATACCGCCAGCACTTGATTTTGATCCTGCAAATTGTTGGTCATCCAATCCTTTGAGTTTTGTTCCTTGGCTTAGTATTGTTGTTGCATTTTCTTTTCAATTATGGAAAATACAAAAAGAAATGTTGTTTTATTGTGGAACTAACATGGCTTTGCAAAATAATGACTTCATCTAGGCAGGCAGACAAGGGAAAGGCACCCTCCACTTCAAAAATTAAGACTAGATGAAAGGCCAAGGAAAACCTAGCCCCACCAACACTAGGGAGGCAATCATTTTCTGCATTTCCGACTTGAAGGCACACTACGCTATCTATGAAGGAAGATCAATCACAATTGAGAAAAGATTTGATCTGGTGGGGCTGAGGAATGATTTCCCTAACATAAGTTCACAGTTCACCGACAGGCAGTGGCACATATTTGCTGAGCCTCTTCTACAATACTAAACCAACTTGGTTACTAAGTTTTATTCATCATAACAGGCATGACAAGAGGGCATGAAGCATAAAAGGAAGGTTGATGAGTTTCCCTTTCTTCCCTCAGTCCGAATTAGGGTTGCGGAGGTAGGTTTACTCCAGCCGCCATCAATGCATTATTCTAGGTTGATGAGATTAATCTAGGGACTAAGTATGAAAATAGAGTATCCGACAAAGAAAATTAGTTCAGCTGGATAGCTCTAATCATTTCCACTGGTGAGCCCTTGTGGGCCTCCATGGGTGGGGAGATTTCGAGGCATGACCTCAATTTTGAAGAAAAACTGTGGCTAGAGTTTGTGTGTGTCTGGATTATTCCATCAAAGAATGACCAAAGAGTGAACTTGGAGGCAGCTATACTCATCGCCTGTATCATGAAACGGGTGTCCGTCAACTTTTGCAAGATCATGAACAATCAAATGAAGAGAAAATCTAGGTAGTAGAGAACATTGATGCCATATGCAGTGCTTATTTCTTAGCTATGCCTTAATGTAGGGGTGCCACTATTCCTTGACGAGTCTCCCAACTCCACCACCTATGTAATAAATGCGGAGAGAAAAAGGGATGCTGAGACACCCAAGGTGAAGAGAAAAAAGTTGCAAGCCTTTGAGGCTCTCGAAGGCTCCACCTCTCATGACATAAAAAAGATCCCCACTGCTCCAAATCTTAATATGCCACACCCCCAGACATCGGGTCATGCATCTGGGAAGCACCATTCCTCCTCCCACATCCTCTAGCCTAAGAGAAATTCAAAAGCTTTCAAAGATGACACATTCTTATGAGAACCAACTCCAAAATCTGGCTCAAAATCTCCCGACCCTTATCACTCGAACAGTGAAAAGGGAGATGAAGAATTTGTACGGTAGATTGAAAAATCTATGCTCTCGGTGGATATAGTAGAGGGCACAGTGACATCTCCTAGGGCAAAAGTACAAGAGTTAAGAAGTCAGGCACCAAGGGAAGATCCGAACGTGAGCGCACTTGATGCAGCCATGGCTACTCCACCTACAGCTCGAGGCCCCATTGATAATCTATTTGAGGGTATAGGTGATGATGAGGAGACCTAGGGAGATGAGGGATATGATACAAATAAAGAGGCCAATGTTGATGATGAGGAATATCCACTTCAGGGAGTTCCCACCACCTTATTTTTCATTCATACATTGGGGACAACGTATTTTTATAGTTAGGGGTGGGTTGATATCTTTTGTTCTCTCTTGCGATTATTGTTGAATTGTTGTGCCCTTGTTGGGCTTGTTGTTGATATTTTGTTGCCCTTGTCTAGATGATTTGATTTCTTTTTATGTTGCTTTGGTTGTTCGTTGTTGCCCTTGTCGGGCCTGTGATGAATGAAAAATTGCTCTTAAGCTGTTAGTGCCATTAATTGGGTCTTTATTAAATTGCCAAATGTTTCATGACCCAAGTCTTAATTATCTCCTTTTTTTAATAGTAGTTAGTGAATAAACTCCAAGGATTTTCTTTATTCCACGGTTCTTTCCCAAGGAGTGATATTCTTTTTTCTTCTTTTATTGTTAAACCGAGTGGCATTTCCAATGATGGATTGAGAGACGACTTTCTTAAGGGAAAATGCTGACTTTAAAGTTCTTTTTAAGTCCATGATTGCAATGGCTTTTGAGAGATACAAAATTATTTTTTTCATAAATGGCACAACAATGAAAGCAATGAATTATGAGAAAGGAAGGGGTATTTGAATGTGAAAGTTGAGTACTCTTTTGTCATAAGTTGCACATTCTTGGTTTGGCTTCTTCATTCATATGCTATTTTTTTATTACTCTTGATGTGGTGATGAAAATGGTGTGAACCCCTTGGAGGGTGATGCTTTACGGGAAAGGTGTTAGTTTAATTCTCTTGCGTGAACGATTGCCTAGAACATTTCCCCAAATGTGACCCAAGGCGAAATTATAGATGTAGTTGCACTTAGAAGATGATTTTAGGCTTTATTTTGATAGCTACATTACCCATGTAACCTCCTTGAGCATGAATCCTTGCTAGCCAATGTTGAGCCTTTATGCCTTTTCCTTGAAAACAACATTACAAGCCTATTACTCCTTTTGCAATTCCTTTTTTGTACCCATCCTCCCATGTTCTAGTTGTGAGAAGAAATGCAAAAAATGATGCTTGAAGTCCCAAGAGTGTGGGAATAGAAAAGGGAAAGATGAGGCAAAATCCTAAGTTTGGTGGTTGATAGAAGGAAAATGGGAAAAATGAAGTGCAACATGATATAGCACCATATTAGAAAAATGTCACGATCCGAACATAGACCCCGATCGCAACTCGGGACAAGGAGCCTTGAGAGATTGCAAGTTGACCCATGGAATGAACATACATCTAACTCAATCAAATAAAGTGGAATACTCAACAGGATAAAATCGTGAAAGCATAATCATGACATAACATAGGAACCCAAACGCACTTCATACATGATAGTTGAATATTACACATAGTCTGAAAGCCTCTAACATATCTGATGGGTTGATGGGACAACACCCCAAACTAACCCAACAAGTTGGAAAACTAAACTAACTGATATCAACTTGTCCTTGGGAGATGAGGAGTCACCAATGAACTAGATGCTAACTCCGAGAATAAGCTAATAACGGTGCTGGATCTGAAGGTCGAAGCCTGTATAATAAAACGATAAAACATAAAGTATACAGTCAGTACGTGGAATGTACCAAGTATGCAAGACAAATAAAATGAGCATTTTAAATAAATAAGAGTTCATAAGAGTAGGACAACATGCTCATAACATAAATATCATAATGTAACATAAGGCTGAAGGTTTTCAAAACATTCGTAAATCAGTCATAATCATAATAATAGGAGAAAAGCTTCATTAAACGTGACTTGATCCAAAATAATATGAGCATAACCATGCATAAATCGTGAGGAACAATTGGAGGACTCGTCATAACCGACACCATCATGGTAGAGCTTACATGATGCCCCAACTCTCTCACTCAATTGGAAAAAGTCGTCCCAGGCTTGCAAAGCAAGGGACGTGCAGTATGTGATATCACGAAAGAGGGGATCCATTGACATTGTACTGTATCAATATGAACCTATGGTGGCATGTAGTTATGAGACATCGATGTAGTCCTTTGAATGTCGGGCTACTAGGTGCTAGACACTACTCCCAAAAAAAATATACATATTAGGATAGTATGTAAACCATAAACATCATTCAAGAGATTGATGGCCAAATAGACATTAACATTGTTGATCCCCATTTACATACACTTTTAACCATGAATCAAGGGCCCATGAATCGGCCAACTTCATAAATTGATCAATCATAAATCTATATCATAAATCATAAATCATACTTGATCATGTGGGCATTGCCCAATACTCTAACATGCTTGAAAATACTCAATTCACTTGAAAACATGGTTATGAACATGAGTAACTTGAAAACATGTTTTTCATCATTAATATCTCATCATATGTGAACATTCATCATAAATCACAACTTTCATGAACTTCTCATAAATGGGCATTTAAATTTATAAAGCTTGAAACATGATTTTTATGGAAAACAACGTAAAACTTGCCCATGATTTATAATTCAATAATAGAAACTCATTTAGACCATGCCCATGGAGATAATTTAGGAATTTCATGCATTGGGTTAAAACCTCATAAAATTAATATAGGAGTTTCCATGATTTAGAGAGAAAGATTTGGGCATGGGTGTGAATGGATTCACCCATTCATAACCCTACATACCTAGGGAAGATCTGGTTTTACCAACCCTTGAAAGCCCAATGAAGATTGAAAGAAAGCTTGAATAAATCTAACTTGATCACCTCCTAAACCACTTCAATATGCATGCATGGATATGAATGAGCCTAGGGTAGATTTCCCCCTCATAAAACACTGTAGTTTGAACCTTAAACGACATAGTTTAGGACCCTAGGACTTAGGAATTAGGAAAAATCCCTTAATAAATTCATAGAAAATAACTGATTGCCAGTCCCMACGAGGGATTGGATGAATCGTTCCCAAGGCCATGACTCATGGCATCAGTTGTTGAGTGCACTGTCTAATGATTTACTTGGAGCTTGTCACGGGGGACCCAATGAGTCGTTACTGGTGACCACGACTTGTGGTAACCACTCATCACCTTCCCTACGTAAAATCTCAATCAATTTCGAATATACTGACCACGACTCATCCTACGAATTATGGTGTCTGACCATGACTCAGGGTCAGGTCCATGGGGACTTCTAAAACCAAAAATTTCAACTCATACCCTGAACCACTCCACGAGTCTCCTCATGACTTATGGTCTACCCCACGGGTCACAAAACGACTTGTTCTGTGACCTGGTGCCAGATTTTTGATATTCTCCATTTCAAATCTCGGGTCTGATCTTTGGGCTTTTGGGGTATTACAGAAAAAGAATGAATGAATTGTTTGAGTAAAAAATCCAAATTACAGAAAGGTGTTGCATATTGCTTAAACGAAATGAAGAGTGGTAACTAAGGAGAGATAAGGAAGTCTTTTGTTTCAAAAGTGAAAATGTTGATCAAGGAGGGGTAAGTTGAGGGTGATCTCAAAAGAAAATGGAATATGCAATAACAAAAGGCATTACAGAGGTTCTAGTAACTGGATTTTAAATGTCATCCTACCTTTACCCCTAGACAATGACCTCTAAATCCTAATTGATTTTTAGTTTAGCAACTCTACATTAGTGGCGAGTTACACGAAGGGAAAGCCTATGGGCCAAGTTATGTGCAGGAGAATTTCTTTGTATGAGTGAGTGTATTTGTTTCATTCTATAATCCCTTGAGTGTGAATTGCTTGACAATTTAATAGGATTCTCTCTTTATGTGTGTAGCATCACCTCCTTGGGGTACATGCTTGCATGTTCCAAAAGATATGATTAAGACATGAATGTAGTGAGCTTGAAGGAAAACATTGAATGTGAATTTTTAATGACTTAAGATGCTATATAATATTGCTATGATCAACAATTCCCCTTGTTTTGAATGAAGGAATCAACTGTGAATCCCGCCAATTAATTGTGGTCATCTCTTGAAGCATTTGCATATAGTGTTGAGTCTCCTCTTTTCATTTTGAGTTGGTGAGGGATCTTTGGGTTATCTTTGTCGTAGTGGTCACTTGTGCATAACCTCATGTAGAATGAAATTCATACTCCTATAGTTTAGCTGTAAAGAATTGTTGCTTGGGGAAAAGCAATGATTCAAGTTTGGGGGTTTGATGAGTTGGTAATTTATCAACTCATTAGGATTTTAAACATGAGTTTTTTCTTGGTTTTCAAGTCATTTAGGAGGATTTTATGCTCTTTGTCTTTTTTTTGAAGGCACTCAACTTAAAGAGAGAAGGCAAGGAATTGGACAAAAGCATGGGATTACATGAGTGGGCCATAGCTCCACCAGATGGGACCGGCGCTCCACTGGAGGTGACCGATGAAATACCGGCCAAACGCAAGAGCATACTGGCGAGAAGTGGAAGGTTGATTGGTGGAAAGCGGGTCAGCACCTATGATCCGTCGATGCCAATGCCGGTCAGAACCTAAAGTCACTGAGCCGACCTGTGACAAAGCGGCGCCCCGCGGATGGACACTGGGGGAACGCCGGTGACTCGCAAGTGAGGCATTTTTAGGAGGACAAAATCATCTAGCGTGAGATTAGAGGAGAATTTTGAAACATATTTCTTTACATTCTCTAGAAAGTACAAAATATTCCATTCCAGGTTTGTTAAATTAGATAGAGAAATACTGAATAGCTTTTTCTTCTTCTTATTCCTCAAGGTACAAACTACCATTGAAGCAAATTTTGAGCTTGCTATTTACTCTTAATGATGAAATTTATGAATTTGTTTATCAATACGCTTTTGTATTATTCATCGATGAGTAGCTAGATATTTTTATCGGGGCATGTATATGATTAGGGATATATAGGATTGGGT
>JACEIK010007112.1:3191-18536 GCA_018107945.1 Datura stramonium
TCCTCCCAACTGTATCCATATATATATCAATTAGGACTAAATACATTAATATTCTGGAAGAAGATAACACTTTTAATATATATATAGTCAAAACTTTGGCTTATCGAAAAACAATCGAAAACTCGCTATTTCTCGAAAGTCCAGAAGGGAGAAATATTCACTTTAGGACTAGGAGTATGTTGACACTAATTTGGAGCAATTCCACTTACCTTAACTCGGTAGCACGACGATTCGTCGGCCGAATTTCACGAAACTAAATTCGTAGAAATGCTCCTTGCTGCTTAATACCTCGGTATCTGGAGTTAATTTGAGTTTGGACCGCGTTTGATGGCATAATAGGATGAATATTATAAGAAATCCTTGTTCTCCCTATTTTACTTCGTGTTCTCTGGAAATTATATAATGTTTATGAAATAAACCGAAGTGGAGGGGTTTAGAGCCTGGACAGGGCCTCTGTGACACGCTGCCATCATGGAGGTCCTCCCTCCGTGGCACGCTGCCATCACAGAGGGGCTATGCCCCGGCTCCTCCCCCGATGGTTCGATGAGTCACTTATCCGGTCTTTCCCCGGGCCTTTTCCTAGCATGTATGGCATTCAAAACTCCTAACCAACAAGCGAATAGACCATCTACATGTCGAGAATTTACGGGATGTAATAGAATGTTCCCAAGGGAGAGATAATGTAACATCCTAAACGTCCCTAAGATCAAATCCTAGACATGAAGTAGAAAACCAACGGGAAGGTTGACACCAGACCACAGAACGGATTGTTGGTAGAACATATGGGTCGTTGGATTAACCCAACAATTGGAGGTTCAGAAAATTGCCCAGAACCAATGATTGAGGGGATGACCCATTGGTTCATAGGACAGGTCGTTAGACCTGTTCATAGGACAGGTCGTTGGACCTGTTCATTTGCATCAGGTCTAAAAATGGTTTAGAGCAGGTCTAGGACCCACAATGGGAACATACGGCTCATTGGTTTAACCAACGGCTAGTCTGTTGAGCCATAGGTTCCACCCAAGGATTTTTAAATACAATCTCCTAAGGGTATCTTAATAATTTCCTAATCTTAAACTGGAAAATCTTCACCAGGTCACAGAACGGGTCGTTACTGGACCCGTGGGGTTGACCATGAGTCAATAGGTGACTCGTGGTGAAGTAATTGCCTTAAGTTTTGGAATTTGTGATTTGAGGTCACCATGGGCATGACTACGAGTAATGATCAGACCCCACCACTCGTTGAGTCAGCCGTGGTCAAGGTTGGAGAAGAATCAAGGATTTTTAGGCAGTGAAGATCACGAGAGGTGACCACAAGTCATGGTCACCAACAACAGTCCGTAGATCCTTCGTAGGGACCTTTTGAGGAAAAAATGATAGTGCACACAACGACAGTAGGCAATGACTCATCCAGTCCCTCCTGGGACGACAGTCAGTTAATTTTTGTGAATTTAGTAAGGGCTTATCCATAATTTCTATGGTCCTAAGGCCTAAACTCCATCGTTTTAAGCTCAATTATGAGAGTTTTAAATAGTAAAACCTATCCTAAGCCTTACCATCCCATGCATGCAAGACTAGGAGGCTCTTAGAGGTGATCAAAGCTTAAATCCATCAATTTTTCTTCAATTTCTTTTGGGTGTTCAAGGAAGAGGGAAAAAATCAATTTACCCAGGTATGTAAGACCATGAATGAGAGTTCCTCCCACTCTCATGCCCAAGCTTCTATCAATTCTATGAGATTCTACTTCTACAATTCAAGTTCCATCTATGGGGGTTTAATCTAATCCTTGTGAATTTCTCTATGATCTATCTATTGGTGAATTCTTTTCATGAATTAAATGATGTTTTATGATATATGGGAAGACCTTATAACTATTTTGAATATAAATTTATAGATCCAAATATAAATTAAATAATGCCCAATTATGCATGTTTTTATGAAAGTCATGTTATGATTTCGTTATGATCTTGTGGTCTTTTAGCCCATTATTATTTATGACTTATGATAAGATTTCTCTCAAATGCTCATCATTATTTATGAATATCAAGTATCAATGATTTAATATTTTGTGTGAATATCATGATTTTTGAATTTATGATTACGGCCGTCTCACGGGCCTTATTTCATGGCTAGTTCATTTATTTTCAAGCATGTTTATGATTATCATGATTTAACTAGCCCGTGAATTTCATATATGTTATTCCATGAGCACTATATATGTTTTGGGAGTAGTATTTAACATCGAGTAGGTTCGGGGCCCAGGTTTTGCCCCAAATCTCAAAACTACGTGCCATTGTAGGTCATGATGGACCTCCCTTGAGATTGTGCCCTTTGCCCGAATGGGCCTTTCATGAGCTATATCACACCTTCTTCATGGTTCTACCCTTGGAAAGATACGAACACCCTCCCGTCTAAGGGTTTACGGGTCGGGCTCCATGTGTGCTCATATAAGGTATGTCGGTTATAAGAATTTCACATTGTTCCTCATGATTTATGCATGGTTATGTTCATATCACTTTTTATCAAGTCATGTTTAATAAAGTATTTTTTCTCTCCTATTATTATGATTATGACTGATTTACGAATGTTTTGAAAACCTTAAGACTTATGTCACGTTATGATATTTATGTTATGAGCATGTTGTCCCACTCTTATGAACTTTTACGTATTTTAAATGTTTGTTTTACTTACCTTGCATACTCCGTACATTCCACATACTAAATGCATACTCTATGTTGTATCGTTTCATGATACAGGCTCTGATCTTCAGACTCAGCCCCGCCACAAGCCAACTTTTAGAGTTAGCACCAGTCTCTGTTGGTGAGTCCTCATCTGTCGAGGGCCCCTATTTTATTTGGTTATATTTGCGTATGTTCAATTTTAGACTTAGAGAGTTAGTTGGGGTCTTGTCCATCAACTCATCGGACTTAGAGGCTTTTCAGACAATAGACTGTATCCAGCTTCAGACTCGTGAAGTATTTCTGGTTTATATGTTATGATAGACTTCCGCTATGTTTATTAAGCTAATTCTTCCGCTTTATTTGATTGAGTTAGATGTATGTTCATGTCATGGGTCTACTTGGGGTCTCTCAGGGTTCCCTATCCCGTGTCTTGATCCAGGCCTATGTTCGGATCGTGACAGACTTGGTATTAGAGCAATAGGTTTAAAGTGTCCTAGGGTATCTTAGCCGCATTAAGTAGTCTTTTTCATAGGTCTGAAGTGCACCACACTTATGAAGAAGGGGATATGAAACGTTTTAGGAAATTTTCCTTCTAACTCGTGCTATTCGCGATTGCAAAATCATGGCTCCCCGCAGAGTTAACGGCAGAAGCAATGGAAATGGAAATGGCCACGACGATGGCAATGAGACGGGCACAAACAAGCCCCACATGTCCAGGAGCACCATGCACTGGATCCGGTTGCCCATGCTGAATTTAGGGAAGCAATTTCAGATGCTAGCACAAGCCTTGACCACCAGGTCAACCAGCAGGAAGTGGAACATGTCCCATAGAATAGGAATGTTGTGGCAGCTCGAGTCTGAGATTTCTTAAGGATGAACCCACCAGATTTTCTTGGGTCCAAGGTGGATGAGAATCCACATGAGTTTATCAATGAGATTGTGAAGATAATACAGGTCGTGTGGGTGAATGGAGTAGAGTGTGCTGATTTGGCCTCATATCAATTGAAGGGGGTCGCACACATTTGGTTTAAATAGTGGAAAGATAGTAGGGC
The DNA here is from genome assembly GCA_018107945.1 of Datura stramonium. Lineage (NCBI taxonomy): Eukaryota > Viridiplantae > Streptophyta > Magnoliopsida > Solanales > Solanaceae > Datura > Datura stramonium. Next base: position 6,925 of record JACEIK010007112.1, read on the forward strand.
AGCTGGAGCAGGCCCTATCAGCTGGGAAGAGTTCCACGTTGCTTTTCTAGATCGATTTTTCCCTCGTGAGATGAGAGAGTTGAAAGCAATTGAGTTCGTGAATCTTAAGTAGGGGAAGAGGACGGTGCAAGAATATTCCTTGAGTTCACCCGTCTGTCAAAGTATGCCCCAGAGTTAGTAGTTGATTAGAGGGCACGAGTGAGCAGGTTTGTTCATGGGGTGGAAGACTATTTAGACAAAGACTACAGGACTGCTATGCTCCATTAGGATATGGATTTCCCTCGGATAGTCTTATACGCCCAGCAAATGGAGGCGGCACATATAAGGAGAGAGAGGCCAAGAGGACCAGGATAGACAGTTATGGGACTTACCAACCTAGATCCGAGGGTGGACATCTCTAGCAGTCTCATCACAGGTCTTTTGCTCCAGCACCATCATAAGCTAGTACACCATCTAGACCACAAGGTGGTCAGGGGAGCAGGTCCTCAGATTCGAGGGGCTAGGGTGTTATACCCCGGGAACCCAAGGATCAGACCCAGGAGTCAAAATAATGAAAAACTGAAATTTCGCACCAGGTCACAGGAAGAACTGTGAGGAGGCTCGTGAGGTGACTCATGGTCCAGTAGGGTGGCAAGATTTGCATAAGATACCACGAGTCGTGGTCAGACCTCATGACTTGTAAAGTCACCCGTGGCCTAGACTGGAAGCTAGGCAAGGATTTTGGGCAGTGGTGACCACGGATGGTGACCACGAGTCGTGGTCACCCACCATGATTCATAATGTCCTCCGTGGGGTCCCAGGGAGAAATTGTGGCAGTGTACCTGACGACTCAGGTCATGAGTCGCGGCCCCTCATGATGAGTCATTGGGTCCCTCGTTAGGACCCCTGACAGTTATTTTCTGCGAATTAGTAAGGGTTTTTCGTAAATTCCTAATATCCTAAGGCCTAAACTACGATGTTTTGGTTTATGAATAGGGAAATTTAAAGGGATTAAGTTCAGTTTTCACTTCATTCTTTCATTCATGCAAGGTAGGGAAGTTGGGAGAGTGATGCAAGCTTAGAACTCATCAATTCATTGCAATTTCTTCTTGGGTTATCAAGAGAGGTTAAGAACTAGTTTTTCCCAAGTATGTAAGGTTCTCAATGGGTGGTTTCTTCCACACCCATTCCCTTCCTCTTCTATTTTTCTAAAATTTCAACAAAAACTCATGGGGTTTGAATTTAATTTACTTAAAATCTAATGATTTGATTCTGGGTTTTGTGATTTTAAAATCTTATCATAATCTATGGGTTGTAATCATCTTTTGTGATTTAAANCTATGGGTTGTAATCATCTTTTGTGATTTAAATTAATTATAATATTATTGATTTGGAAGTTCTATGTATTTAAGCCTAATTATGCATGACCCATGATGCATCGATTTATGATCTTCTCTTCAAATGATTATATTTATGAACCCAACATGATTTACGAATTGAATTAAGGACTTATGATATTACCCATCATGATTTTATGAATTCCAAGCTATATGTATGATTTACAAGTATGTATGAACCTTACGAATCATGAATAATGTTTTGGCCGACTCACGGGCCTCATTTCATGGCTAGTTCACATATGTACAAGTATATTCATGATTTAACTAGACCATGAATTCATATATGTTATACTATGAGTATTATATATGTTTTGGGAGTAGTATCGAACACCGAGTAGGTTCGGGGCCTAGGTTCTTCCCTGGATCTCATAAACTTCGTGCCACCGTAGGTATATTGGGACCTCCTATGGGACTGTACCCAACCGAAATGGCCCTTTTCATGGTGACGTCACACTTTCATGGTTCGACCCTTGGAAAGGTACGGACACCCTCCCGACTAGGGTTATAAGTCGGGCTTCATGTGTGCTCATATGGGGTATGTTGGTTAAGAGAATCTCCCACTGTTCCTCATGATTTATGCATGTTTATGATTACGTATATGGGCTCAAGTCATGTTAAACAAGGCTTTTCTCTTACGATTATGATTACAATTGTATTACGAATGTTTTGAAAATCTTGAGCCTTATGTTATGGTACGATATTTATGATATGAGCATGATGTCCCATTCTTATGATCATTTATGAGATTTCTATATTTTAAGTATCTGTTTTACTTACCTTTCATACTCAGTATATTCCAAGTATTGACTGCATACTTTCTGTGATGTATCATTTCATGATACAGGACCCGGTTCTCAAGCTCACCCTCCTCAGTAGTGCTTCCGAGATAGTTATCAGCTTATTTGGTGAGTCCTCATGTTTCTAGGGTCATATGTTTAGACTTTATGATTTTCCTTCAGTTTCATATTTGTTAGGTTAGTTGGGGAGTTGTCCCATCAGCCCGTCTTTCATGATTAGAGGTTTTCCAAACTATATGTTGTATTCAGCCATCATATATGGACCATGTATTGTCTTATTTGTTGTTATGGCATGTTTACGTTTTCTTATGTTAAGTCTTCCGCTTATGTGATTGAATAAGATGTACACTCATGCCATGGGTTGACTTGGGGTCTCGGGGCTCCTTGTCCCTTGTCTATGATCCGAGTGTACGTATGGGTCGTGACACAAAGTAGCATGCAGATAGATTGCACGTTTCCAGCCTGTGCGAAGTATGGTAAGAATCACCCAGGGAGGTGTTTAGTTGGCTCAGACGCTTGTTTCGGATGTGGCAAACCTGGACACAGACTCAGGGATTGCCCTTCAGCCAGACCAGCGGGTAGGGGAGCTCAAATGCCAGCCGCTAGTTGAGCAGCTCCAGCAGCACATCCCTCCCAGTAGGGCGCTTTGACTACTACAGCTGGCAGTCAGTGTTATAACAGATTCTATGTCTTAGCATCTCGCCAAGAGTAGGAGGTATCCTTGGATGTAGTCACTGGTATGTTATGATTTTTCCATCTTGATTTGTATGCTTTGTTAGATCCAGGGGCTACCCTGTCTTTTGTGACACCTTATGTGGCTAGTAATTTTGGAGTCAGTCCAAAAATCTTGTCAGAACCCTTCTCAATCTCTATTCCAGTGGGTGATTCAGTTGTAGCTAGACAGGTATATAGAAGTTTTCCGATCACAGTCCTTCAGAAAGTCACCTCAACAGATTTAGTAGAGTTAGCAATGACCGATTTTGATGTTATCCTCAGCATGGATTGGCTATTTGCATGTTATGCCCCAATTAACTATAGAACTCGGTAGAGTTTAGATTTTCGGGTGAGCCGGTCATAGAGTGGAAGGGTAGTTCAGTTGTGCCTATAGGTCATTTCATTTCCTACCTTAATACAAGAAAGATGATTTCCAAAGGTTGTGTGTACCATCTAGTTAGGGTTAATGATGCTACATCCAAAACCCCAACTATTTAGTCAGTCCCAGTAGTATGTGAGTATCCAGAAGTGTTCCTTAATGATCTACCGGGAATCCCTCCCAAGCGGGAGATTGATTTTGGTATTGATCTTCTTTCCAATATGCAGTCTACATCCATTCCTCCTAACAGAATGGCTCTATCCGAGCTAAAGGAGTTGAAGGAGTAGTTGAAGGACCTATTAGACAAGGGTTTCATTAGATCGAGCAAGTCCCCATGGGGTGCACCGGTTCTCTTTGTCCGAAAGTAAGATGGCTCTCTTCATATGTTTATTTATTATCGGCAATTGAACAACTTTACCATCAAGAACATGTATCTTCTACCCAGGATTGATGATTTGTTTGACCAATTTTAGGGTGCCAAGTGCTTTTCAAAGATAGACCTCAGATCCAGGTACAACCAGCTCAGAGTTCAGGAGGGCAACATCCCGAAGATGGCCTTTAGGATGCGGTATGGTTATTATGGACTTTATGAATAGGGTGTTCAATCCATACTTGGATATATTCGTGATTGTATTTATTGATGATATCCTGATATACTCTCGGAGTGAGGAGGAGCATGTCACTCATTTGAGGGTGGTATTACAGACTCTCAAGGATCGCCAATTGTATGCTAAGTTCAGCAAGTGAGAGATTTGGTTGAACTTGGTGGCATTTTTGGGCCATGTAGTATCAAGTGAGGGCATAAAGGTGGAGTCTCAAAAAATAGAAGTGGTGAGAAACTAGCCTAAACCGGTGAATCCTTCAGATATCAGGAGCTTTTTGGGCTTAGTTGGCTACTATTGGAGATTTGTTGAGGGATTTTCATCTATTGCAGTGCCATTGAACAAATTGATCCAAAATAAAGTGAAGTTCCAATGTTCGGAGACTTGTGAGAGGAGCTTCCAGGAGTTCAAGGCTCGACTCACCTCAGCACCAGTGTTGACCCTACCCGAGGGCACCGATGGGTTCATGGTGTATTTTGATGCTTCAAGGATCGGACTTGGGTGTGTATTGATGCAGCACAAAAAGGTTATAGCTTACGCTTCTAGACAGCTGAAAGTGCATAAAAAGAACTACCCGACCTGTGATCTTGAATTGGCGATGGTGGTATTCACCTTGAAGATATGGAGACATTATTTGCGTGGGTTCAATGTGGAACTTTTTACGACCACAAGAGCCTACAATATATATTTACCCAGAAGGATCTCAATAACAAATGAGGTGGTTGGAGTTACTTAAGGATTATGACATGAGTGTCCTTTACCATCCAAGAAAGGCTAATATAGTAGCAGACGCACTTAGTAGACTCTCCGTGCAAGGTATTTCCATGTAGATGAGGGAAAAAAGGAGTTGGTGAAGCACGTGCATCGACTTGCAAGGTTGGGAGTTTGTTTGGTTGACTCGACCGATGGCGGTGTCATAGTTCAGAATGGGTCAAAATCACCCTTGGTGACTGATGTAAAAGCTAGACAAGATGAGGACCCTATTTTGGTAAAGTTAAAGGAGGCTATCCAGAATCAAAAGGTGGAGTTATCACTACTTTAGAGACTTTAGCGGCTTGGCCGGTTACTCGAGATTCTTGATTATTCCATGTCTTCTCCAAAGGGGGAGATGGTGTGCTTCAATACCAGGGTCACTTGTATGTTCCAAACGTTGACGATTTGAGAAATAGAATGTTGCATAAGGCTCATGGTTCCAGGTATTCTATACATCCAGGTGCCACCAAGATGTACCATGACCTACGGGAAGTCTATTGGTGGAATGGAATGAAGAAGGACGTAGCAGAATTTGTGGCTAAGTGTCCAAACTATTAGCAAGTGAAGGTTGAGCATCAGAGACTGGGAGGTGTTCTTCAGGATATTAGTATTCCTACTTGGAAGTGGGAAGAAATCAATATGGACTTCATCATAGGATTGCCTCGCACTCGTCAACAATATGACTCCATTTGGGTTGTTGTAGACAGGTTGACCAAAGCCGCTCAATTTCTACCGGTCAAAACCACGGATTCGGCGGAGGATTATTCCAAACTAAACATCCGAGAGCTAGTTCGGTTGCATGGAGTGACCTTGTCCATCATATCAGACAGAAGTACCTAATTTACCTCTCAGTTTTGGAGATTGTTTCAAAAGGGGCTTGGGACTCAAGTCAAGCTTAGCACAGCATTTCACCTGCAAATATATGGCCAGGCGGAGCGGACTATTCAGACTCTTGAGGATATGTTGGGAGCTTGTGTTATAGATTTCAAGGGTAGTTCGAATGATCATTTGCCTTTCATTGAGTTTGCATACACCAACAACTACCATTCTAGCATTCAGATGGCTCCATTAGAGGCTCTTTATGGACGAAGATGTAGATCGCCTATTGGTTGGTTTGAAGTCGGTGTGTAGCAGACTATTCAGACTCTTGAGGATATGTTGAGAGCCTGTGTTATCGATTTCAAGGGTAGTTCGAATGATCATTTTCCTTTCATTGAGTTTGCATACAACAACAGCTACCATTCTAGCATTCAGATGGCTCCATTCGAGGCTCTTTATGGGCGAAGATGTAGATCGCCTATTGGTTGGTTTGAAGTCGGTGAGGCTACATTGATAGGTCCAAATTGAATCCATGAAGCCATGGAGAAAGTTCAGTTGGTAAGGGGAAAGTTGAAAATAGCTCAAAGTCGCCAGAAGTCCTATGCGGATGTGAGGAGGAGGGAACTTGAGTTTGAAGTTAGTGATTGGGTGTTCTTGAAGGTGTCTCCTATGAAGGGAGTGATGAGGTACGGAAATAAAGGATAACTCATACTGTATTTTGAGACATGTTGGCAAAGTGGCTTATGAGTTGGAGTTACCCTCGGAATTAGCTTCAGTTCATCCAGTCTTCCATATATATCTCTTGAAGAAGTGTTTGGGTGACCCAGCTCTAGTTGTTCCGGTGGAAAGCGTCGGTGTGAGGGACAGCCTTAGTTATGAGGAAGTTTCGCTGGAAATACTAGATCAGCAGGTTCAAAGGCTAGGAAACAAGGAAGTACCTTTAGTTAAAGTTTTATGGAGAAATCAGCATGTTAAGGGAGCTACATGGGAAGCCGAAGAAGAAATGATGGCTAGATACCCACATTTATTCCTTACCAACTTAGTTCCAACTTAAGGTATCATTTTTTCCCAAAAACTCTTTACAGTTTCGTGTTCAGTTCATGTACCCCAGTTTCTTTCATGTATATGGATGTATGTATGATTCATGAATTCAGTTCAGCCATGTAATTTAAATTGGAGTTACTCATTCCATCAGTTTTCATCATAAATGATCAGTATTTGAATATGATGATTGCATTTCTCTACTTTTTGGTATGTATTTCCAAATTCGAGGATGAATGTTCCCAAGGGGCAGATATTATAATGCCCCGGAAGCCCTAAGATCAGACCCGGGGGTTGAAACAGGGAAAATTGAAAAATCTGCACCAGGTCACAGAACGGGTTGTTACTGGACCCGTGGGGTTGACCACGAGTCGTTAGGTGACTCATGGTGAAGTACTTGCCTTAAATTTTGGAATTTGTGATTTGAGGTCACCACGGGCATGACCTCGAGCCGTGGTCAGACCCCACGTCTTGTTGAGTCAGCCGTGGTCAAGGTTGGAGAAGAATCATGGACTTTTGGGTAGTGACCACATGTTGTGGTCACCAACGATGATCCGGTATATCCCTCGTGGGCACCCTTTGAGGAAAAAGATGACAGTGCACACGACGACAGCAGGCAATGACTCGTTCCCTTAGACGATGACTCATCCAATCCCTCGTGGGGACTGGCAGTCAGTTAATTTCTGTGAATTTAGTAAGGGCTTATCCGTAATTTTTATGATCCTAAGGCATAAACTACGTCATTTTAAGCTTATGAGGGTTTTAAAAAGCAAAACCTATCCTAAGCCTTACCATCCCATGCATGCAAGACTATGAGGCTCTTAGAGGTGATCAAAGCTCTAATCCATCAATTTTTCTTCAATTTCTTTTGGGTGTTCAAGGAAGAGGGAAAAAATCAATCTACCCAGGTATGTGAGACTATGAATGAGAGTTCTTCCCACTCTCATGCCCAAACTTATATCAATTCCATGAGATTCTACTTCTACAATTCAAGTTCCATGATCTATGGGGGTTTAATCTAATTCTTGTGAATTTCTCTGTGATCTATCTATGGGTAAGCTTCTTTCATGAATTAAATCATGTTTTACGATCTATGGGCAAATTTTATAACCATTTTGAACAAAAATTTATAGATCCGTATTTAAAATAAATCATGCCCAATTATGCATGTTTTTATGAAAATCAAGTTATTATTTCATTATGATCTTGTGGTCTTTTAGCCCATTATGATTTATGACTTATGATAAGATTTCTCACAAATGCTCATCATGATTTATGAATATCAAGTATCAATGATTTAAAATTTTGTGTGAATATCGTGATTATGAATTTATGATTATGGCCGACTCACGAGCCTTATTTCATGGCTAGTTCACGTATTTTAAGGCATGTTTATGATTATCATGATTTAAATATCCCATGAATTTCATATATGTTATTTCATGAGCACTATATATAGTTTGGGAGTAGTATTTAACACCGAGTAGGTTCGGGGCCCAGGTTTTGCCCCGAATCTCAACACTAGGGGCCACCATAGGTCATGATGGGACCTTCCTTGAGACTGTCCCCTTTGCCCGAATGGGCCTTTCATGAGTGATATCACACCTTTTTCATGGTTCCACCCTTGGCAAGGTACGAACACCCTCCCGACTAGGGATTTATAGGTCGGGCTCCATGTGTGCTCATATGGAGTATGTCAGTTATAAGAATCTCTCATTATTCCTCATGATTTATTCATGGTTATGTTCATATCACTTTGGCTCAAATCATTTTTAATGAAGTTTTTTTCTCTCCTATTATTATGATTATGACTGATTTACGAATGTTTTGAAAACCTTGAGCCTTATGTCACATTATGATATTTATGTTATGAGCATGTTCTCCCACTCTTATGAACTTTTCTGTATTTTAAATGTTCATTTACTTACCTTGCATACTCGGTACATTCCACGTACTGACCGCATACTATATGTTGTATCGTTTCATGATACAGGCTCCGATCTTCAGACTCAGCCCCGTCACTAGCCAGCTTTCGGAGTTAGCACAAGTCTCTGTTAGTGAGTCCTCATCTGCTGAGGGCCCCTCTTTTATTCGGTTATGTTTGCATATGTTCAATTTCGTACTTAGAGAGTTAGCTAGGGTGTTGTCCCATCAATTCATCAGACTTAGAGGCTTTTTAGACAATAGACTGTATCCAGCTTCAGACTTGTGATGTATTTCTTGTTTATATGTTATGCTAGACTTCCGCTATGTTTATTAAACTAATTCTTCCACTTTATTTGATTGAGTTATATGTATGTTCATGTCATGGGTCGACTTGGGGTCTTTCGGGGCTCCCTGTCCAGTGTTTCTATCCGAGCCTATGTTCGGGTCGTGACAGTGTATTAATGGGTTTTACTTATCCTAAGCCCTCATTCTCTTCTAACATCATAAGTTGAAAATCCCCTGTCAAGGAAAAGTTAGGGTTCTTCATCTTCTTCATCTCTAATTCTCTTGGGTCTCTAAATCCAGTCAAGGAACTCTTCAAACCAGGTATGTAGGGTCATGAATGGAGAATTTCTTCCACCCTCATGCGTAATTTCAAATATTTCATAAATTCAACTCTAATCATGATTTTATGAATTTCTAGTGTTAGACCCAATTTTGATGAAATCTCCAATGATCTTCTACGAATTCAATTCTCCTATGACTTAATCCATGATTTATGACTATGCTTACATGTTTTCTACTAAATTCTCTTATGAATCTATGATTTCAAGTTATGATAATTATTCAATTATGCATGAATTTCATGAATATCAATCTTATGTATCATGGCCGGTCTCCGGCATTATTTTAATGGCTAGTTCACGTATGTCAAGTATATTTATGGATTTTCATGATTTTAATCTAGTCCATGAAAAACCAAGTATGTTTCACAATTATGACTATGAGTAATATGCATATTTTGGGACTAGTATTTAGCTTCGAGTAGGCAGAGATTCAGCACACCTAGGTCTCAAAACTACGTGTCATCGTAGGTATGATTATGATAGGGGTCCTCACCCAGAGAGTGTTTCCCACACCTTAATGGGCTCATGAGTGATATCACGTATTTATCATTCTAAGCCCTGACAAGGCATATAACATCTCTGCCAACTTGAGCGAGAAAGTTACGCATTATGTGCTTATTCATGATGGTGTCAGTTATGAGAATCTCCCATTGTTCCTCATTTAAGTTGTTCATGTTTAGAATTTATGTTTTCATGTTTTATAGTATATTTGACCCATCGATCAGTTCATGAGCTTTTACATATGATTTCAAACATGTTAAGCTATATGATTTTACTTTCAAAATCTTAGTTCATTATGCTTCAGTTTTTGATGAATAACTCATGTATATGACTATCTCACAATCATGACTTTAGAATGTTGTCCCTACTTTCATATTTTACTTATCCTACATACTCAGTACACTCAAAGTACAGACTGCATACTTTTATGCTATATAGACTCATGATATAGGTTCAGGTGATCTGTCTTAGTCATGCTGCTAGATTCGATCTTGTCCGTCTTCAGCAGTTTTGGTGAGTCCTCATGATCCGAGGATGTCAGTTTTGATACATGTCCTTTCCTTGTGACTTTCAGTTCCAGACTTTAGTGGAGCTAGTTGGGAGTTTGTCCCTTCAGCTTATCATATGACTAGAGGCTTTTAGACATGATATATAGATATATAGTTTGGAGACACTCATAGTTCTGGGTCTCGTGTTACGATCCGGGGTTCATGCTTGGGTCGTGGAAGTCTCTCTTATTTTTCCTAAAGGTGCTCAGAGTAACTTGAGCCATAATGGTTTGGATCTCGCTCATTTTCTTATCTAGGAGCTCCATCCTGGCCATTAGCTCTTTCTGAGAATTTGTGAGATCCTTGAGAATTCTCGAGAAGGTCTCTACACCAGCCACTTCATCCTCCTCTTCCTCTGCTCCTACTGGAGGTCTAAGACCCCTCATTCGCATTTTTATATTGGTCATGTCCACATTGTGGAGATGATCTTCCTCATTCCAGTGGGTTTACTCATTGGAGTTCGTCGTCCCTGGAGGCAGAGGCCTCAAAGCATCTTTCCTCCATCACGTTATCAGCGGCTAGATCTACAACTCAGTCCCCATCATCCACCACATTTTGTGTCCCTAAAAGACAATATAACCAATATTTCAAGAGAAAATAAGGTTAAACCCATACAGTTTCTCTGGCCCCATGGTGGCTGGCAAACTATTTTATTCAAAAACTAATACATTTGAATTTGTTTACGGTCAAGAACATGAATTATGATATAACCTTGTCTTATATTTGAGTAGTTTGGTTAGAAATGTGTGATAAAATCAAGTAAATATAATGTTAACTAGTGAAACAAAGCAGAGGAAATCGAATTTGAGTGTCTCCGACGAGGATGTGAACGAGTCCGGGACCGCGGTCCTTGACTAATAAACAAATACTTACAATAACTAAAGCTGAACAAGAAAGAGAAAAATGCTTGGAGCCCAAGAGAACAATGTATTATCAATATTATGGCTTGAAAGAGAATAGAGTCTGTATCCCCTCTCCAAAGAGAGAGGTCGACTATTTATAGGTTACACAGTTTAGGCTTAGCCAATGGAAGACTGTCACGGGAGTCCTAAAGTACTACACCCTATATTCTTGTGTCACGCGTCCAGACCGTTAAGAAGGTCCCGGCAAATTTTTTTGCCTTATTCAGACTCGTACAAGCTCATCCGCACCTGAGCGTCCTGATAATCTTGTCCCACAATTGTCCTTTATGCCACATCACTGGGATGACGTCTCATTAATCCTTATCTAGTGCAAAATGAAATCTTTTCCGCTACCATCTCAAGGAATATTGCCTTTTTGAGGTCATCCGTCCGAGACTTCGAGGTCTGCTTGGGGCCTACTTATTACGCCACATGTCTTTGCTCTTATTTTCCCCCATACAAAATATAAGATTACAAAAAATGAACAAAAGGATAATGCAATATGTTCTGCTAGCAAATAACTATAATTTCAATAGTATTGATATGAAGTTAAAATAATTATATTTACATCATCTAGGAGCAATGAGAGTTTATCATTATCTGACATCAAAATACATATATATAC